>JASSUY010018372.1:0-20494 GCA_032466535.1 Forpus xanthops | reverse complement strand
CAGGTTGGGCAGAGAAGAGATTCAGAGCAGCCCTGAGGAGAAGGACTTGGGGGTGTTGGTTGATGAGAGAAAGAACACGAGTTGGCTTCAGTGTGTACTTGCAGCCCAGAAAGCCAACCATATCCTGGGCTGCATCAAAAGGAGTGTGACCAGCAGGTCAATGGAGCTGATTCTGCCCCTCTACTCTCGTGAGACCTCACTTGCTATATTGCACGCATTTCTGGTGTCCTCAACATAAAAAGGACATGGAACTGTTGGAACAAGCCCAGAGGAGGGCCATGAGGATGATCAGGGGGCTGGAGCACCTCCCCTATGAAGACAGGATGAGAGAGTTGGGGCTGTTCAGAATGGAGAAGTTTGTGTGGAGACCTCATAACAGCTTTCCAATATCTGAAGGGGGACTATAGGGATGATGGGGAGGGTCTCTTCATGAGGGACTGTACTGAGAGGACAAGGGGAAACAGGTTCAGGCTTGAATAGGGGAAGTTTAGATTGGATCTGAGGAAGAAATTCTATACTGTAATGATGGTGAGGCACTGGAATGGGTTGCCCAGGGAAGTTATGTATGCTTGATCTCTTGCGGTGTTCAAGGCCGGGTTGGACATAGCCTTGGATGGCATGGTTTAATGGGAGGTGTTGCTGTCCCTGGTAGGGGGTTGGAAATTGATGATCTTAAGGTCCTTTCCAACCCTAGCTTTTCTATAAAATCTGTCAATATTTGAATTACAAAAATTATACAATTTGTGCTTTTTTCTGTAATGGCTGAGAAACTTTTGTAAGTGGAGCAATTTTTGTTCTGTTTTTAGAAAAAAAAACAATAAATCCAACATACTGCCATGTGAAGCAATACAGGTGAGAGTAGTAGGATGTGGTTTTATCCTACCTCTTAAAAACTGAAAAAAAAAAAAAAAATACTTTTCCTATTCATTAAGAATAACAGTTGCTATATAAGTTTTCAGCAGGCTGCTTTAAGAGTGTCCATCTTGCTTTCTTTATCAGTATTAGTACCCTATTTACTGCTTAAAAGCTGTATTAATATTTACAACATAGGATTTTGTAATAGTAAATGTACCTTTTCACCCACTCTTAATCTTATCTGTTTTAGAGCGAGGATTTCATTCAACGGGGTTTGAGAAATAACTTGCAATATTGAAGATAGATTTTTTTTTTTTTGCTATGAAACTTGATGTTTAAGAAAAGTGGCTAGATAATAATTCTGCCATTAGAACCTTTTATAACTCATTTTGTTGCTTTATCTTCTAACGACTTTTTATTAATATGTAGCTTTCAGCATGACATAGAAAACCATTATACATTTTAGCATGGGGCAAACAGTCTTACCATTTAAAATAATAATAAAAAATAAAAGAAAGCTTTTTTTATTAAGCCAGAAAAGGCAGCCAAACAGGTCACTAAATGCCAGCCTCGTTATTTTATTTCAATCTGATTATGCCTGCCAGGAAAGAAAAATGAAGTATTCTATAAAGTGACCAGGAGATCAGGCTTTAACCCTTAAAAATGCTTTTCTTTCTGCTGGTATGTCTCAAAAATTTAATCTACTTCATAAGGTTTTCATGAGAAATTTTTTTCATTAGTAAGAGATGAATCTTAATGCTTAGTGAGATTTTTAGGTACTGTTCCTATTCAACAAGTGGGTACTTGGATAGAGATGGTTCAATTCAACACATGTAGCTAATTGTTGAATAGCTAAGCACTGAGCCTAAACTAATCATTTAGTCTCCCTCTGTAGCACATCAAGATAGATATTCCTTCCAGAGAACAGCTAATTTTTACTATTCTAAATACCTGTTTGGGGATAATGAGTTTCTGGAAGCAGTTTCCTCTTTCTCTCAGTAGACTAGAAGCAGCGCAGATCTAAATTAGCCAATTAAGGTTAGATGCCTGACAAGATGGCTGACAGCACATGACAGGTCTCCTAGAAAAACCAAAGCCAAGAACTTGTAAGGTGTTTAATTCCCAGTAAAATCAATAGATTACAATATGACGAAAGAACCTTCAGTAGTTTCTGGAGAGAGTCCTACCCAGAACTGCAGTGAAAATATGAGGGCTGGTTAGGGAAATCAAAATGGACCTCTTCAGGCCAGAACAGGCAATCTAATAGCTGCACCATTTCCTCTGTAGACTGTAATGGAAATTATACAGATCTATGGGGGGAAAAAGGCTTATAGTATAGCAATTATTTTTTTTACCTGATTAGGAAAGTGCTCTTTTGGAAGAGTGTATCAAAAGATAGACATTTCTCTAGAAAAACTTCTGAATATATCATGGCATTTGAGTCATTAAGGTCAGTGTTTTTTTACCCTGACTATGGACCACAGTGAGATCCCTTTGAATTAACCCTAAAAATGGGCTGCACTTGTGCATAAGGTTCTAAAAGCAGTGCACAAAATACGTACACAAAAGAAAACTTACTTAGGAAAATATTCTCTTGTTAAAGAGAATCCATCATTTCTGCCTTTAACTGTAGCAGCCTTGTACTATTAGCTTTTAACAGTTATTCAGTTCTGTTCCCAGTTGAATCAATTATTTCAGCATGAGAGCAGGACTGAACCCAACTGCTTAAAGTCCTCCCATTTTTGCTTGATCATAACACTCACAAAATTTTACTGCTGCTATTCAGAATCATTCAATTGATTAAAAAATTTTTGAGCTGGATCTTTAATGAGCACCTTGGAATCTAACTCAAGGATATTAAAACTTAATGCAACACATTCAAGCCAACAGTTCAGAAGTTAAACGAAAATAGTCAAACTAATTTTCATGCAAAGTAACAAATGAAAGGGATTCTTTTCAGATCCCAAGCAAAGATACTAATTTATAAAGGCTGCTTTTCTGATAACTCACAGAGCATACTGAACTCTTTGGGATCTTTACTTTCCCAGAGACTCTGAAAACTAAATTGCTATTACTCAGTTTAAATATCAAATCGCATTTTATGTTTAGCAAAATTTAGAACTTTATCATAACAGCTCATTTAATATAAAAGACATGAGAAAGAAGCACTAGATTATATACTCTAAAAAGCTTTATAACACGGTCCAATTTAAATAATTCAGATTCAGTATTTTAGCTAAAAATAAGTTTTATAGGACAAAGAAGTGTCTTTATGCATATGAATTGGATTGAGTAAAGATCACTGAACTCTGCCTTTCTTTCTATACTTGCCCTAAAAATCCCCATCAGGGCCATTATTATGTTTTTCGGTTATGCATACTTAAGGCGGAATTCGCATCTCTGACTGATAAGATTACACAGGACATGAAATTATTCCTATGCTTACTCAGAAAGACAGAAACCTGACCCCAGTGCAGATTAGAGTGAATGGACTAATAATTATATAGTTCTGAGTGATGTGATGCAGAAAAATGCCCTTCTATAAGTACTGGCAGTGAGTGCAGTTCTGCTAGTCCTACATCTTGGGTATCTTGGCAGGCCCAGGAGCGTCGTCCTTCTCAGAAGGATAGCAGCAATAAATTCACATAAATCCACTGTCTGCACTCACTGCACATATTCTGTGTGAGCTGCATTTTTCAGAACACGGCAAACAAGAACAGTCCTGTGCAACACCAATTTCATTGGATCCCCCAGGTTCCTCTATTGCAATTTCTTCATTTACAAATATACGTTCTGGTATTACAGTTAACATGTATGTTATCATGAAGACTTACAGAAATGACAGTAGTGGTAGCACCAGGCAGATATTCACAGAAATACACAACAAAGTGAAGAAAATAAACTACTCTGAAGACATGGGATTAAGGAATCATTAGCATAGTGTCCTAGGAGGGATCGACAGTTATCCCTGCTCCTCTGAAGCCGAAGGGACAAGTCATTTCTAATGCCTCTACTGACTGCCATCTAGGGGCCCTAAGAATTTTATAGTGCATATCTTTTGTGCCATCAGCTATATTACCTTGTGTGTAGGGAATACAGACAGGAAATTTTCCTTTTCTTTTACCTTAGCAGTTATTGTTCCAGCAGATGTCTGAGGCAGAAGCCTTATAATTGTAAAGAACATAAACAGGAATTTTTCCTTTTCTCTCACCTTAGTGGTCCCTGCATCAGCAGATGTCTGAAGCAGAAGCCTTATATTTGTAAATGTAATCCTGGATAACAAATGACAACAGAAAATGGAACAATTGCTTAGATTTTTTCTCTTACTTTGCAATCTTCATACAAATAAAACTAAAAAACAGATGTGATTAGTATTACTTTTCTACAGTAAATTTTTAGCACTGAGGCATTAACAGAAAGCTCTGTACAGTCTCAGCCTCCTCTGACTTGGCCATAACGTCTGGGTAACTCATGCTTCAGAAAATCATGTCTTTTGGTGTACTTTTCATTCACTGTGCTTTAAAACACCACTCAAAAAACTCATCAAAAAAATAAAAAATAGGCTTGGTTATAATTTTTCACTTTCCATGTTACTGATGCCAAATTCCAGGCTCTTTTGGAAAGCCAGGAATATAGCCTTTTTTTTTTTTTTCTGAATATTACTGTGTACAACTTATCACAGCTTGCTGAGCTGCTCTGGGAATAATTTCCCTAGTTGTTAAAGAGGCTGTATAGGGCTGTCTGTTTTAGCCAAGGCCTGAGGAATCATTTCATTTTTCTTCCTCTGTATGATATATACATGTCCATTCACATACTTATGTATCTTGAATGTAGTTTTCCTTCTCGTAGAAAAAGGTCTATCTGTCATGACATATGAACTTCAAGTTAGCTACGAATAATGAAAGTTATACTCTAAAAGTGGGAATTTAAAAATGTCAAAATAGCCTTCTGTGTATATTCAGAGAGTATAAATGTGTTTGACACTGTACCATTATTTTTTTATAAACCATTTAGCCTTACTATGCTGAAAGCCTTGCTGGATGTAATTGTCTGACCTTTTTTTTTCCTTTTTTTTTTTTAAGATGGCATACAGGATTTCATTTTAATTGTTTGTTACACTGTGGTTCTACTGTGGCCACCAAGACATCTTTGTAAATAACATGTTACTTAACAATGTTGTTCTTATTTCAGTTAATAAATGCAATTTTAATGGAGGATGTTTATTTATTTTATTTCATTTGAAGGAAAATTAAGTGGGAAAGAAAGCAAAGAAAACAGTGATGGCTTTTGAAAGATCTCATTAAAAAATAAGCATCTTCTAGCCTATGCACCTCTGTGACATAGAAGGCAACATATTTTAAGCAAAAGCCTCATCTTGATTTCTAGTACTTCATTTCCTGACCAATCTATGTCTCAAAACACAGGGCTCAGATACACAGGAAAAAATCAATGAAGACTAATGCATGCTTCAAATATGACTATTGATAAGCAAATTCTGAGGGGAAAAAAGCCCAAGGAATGGCTTTTCTCATAGCTCTCTGTCTGTTTTGATCCAGAGAGACAGCAATGAAAAGAGAAAATGGTACCTTCAATCATTCCCAGAATTAGTGCAGCTAAGATGATTCTGAGTTTAGGTCTGTGTCCTGAGTTCAGCAGTAGTAGTTATTTTTATCCTTCTTAGTAGCTGGTGCAGCACTGTGTTTTTGACTTTCAGCCTGGGAACAGCGCTGATAACACCGATGTTTTTAGTTGCTGCTCAGTAATGTTTAGCTTGACCAAGGACTTTCTGAGTCTCATGCTCTGCCAGGGAGTAGGGGAAGCTGGGAGGATGCAGAGACAGGACACCTGACCTGAACTAGCCAAAGACGTATTCCATACCACAGCACATCATGTCCAGTATATAAACTGGGGACAGTTACCCGAAAGGGCTAGATCACACATCTGTCAGGCTGGGTATTGGTCAGTGGGTGGTGAGCGGTTGTATTTTCTTCCCTTGCTACTTTCCTTATCATCATTATTATTGGCAGTAGCAGCAGTGGTTTGTGTTATACCTTAGTTATTAGACTGTTCTTATCTCAACCTGTAGGAATTACATTCTTTTGATTCTCCTCTCCATCCCTCTGGGAGTGGGTGGGGGAGGATGTTGGGGAGTGAGAGAGACTGCGTGGCTGGCTAGTCTTAAGCCATGACAGTTTTTTTGGAGCCCAATGTGAGGCACGAGAGTTGAGATAATGACAGATCTGACCAGAGTGATAAGCATTTGTGATAAGCACTCATTATTTCAGATTAACAGTCACTCATCATAATGCTGATTTGCTAGCTCTCAAAGTTGTTGCTCTTGACCTCAGAGTTTCAGCATGTCATACCTTACTTGCAGATGGTTTTGCCATAAAATGTAGTAAGTTCAAGGGACCTGTACAGGAGTACAGGAATAAAATGGCAAGATGGACGTTGCCAGATCCCCACAGGTGTGATCAACAATATAACAGCAATGTCACCAATAACTAATAAGAAAGAAACACAAGCTTTTTTTGGGTGCTGTGGGGTTTTGGAGAATACACACCCCGAATTTCAGTTTGATTGTAAGCCCTCTCTATCATGTGACCTGGAAGAAAAATGATGTTAAATGGAGCCCAGAGCAGCAACAAGCCTTGGAGCAAATTAAATGAAAGATAGTTCATGCAGTAGCCCTTGGAGCAGTCTGGACTGGGCCAGATGTAAGAAATGTACTCTACACTGCAGCCAGGGAGAATGGTCCTACCTGGAGCCTCTGGCAGAAAGCTCCAGGTGAGACTAGAGGTCGACCCCTTGGCTTTTGAAGTCGGAGATACAGAGGATCTGAGGCCAGCTATACCCCAACTGAAAAAGAGATACCAGAAGCCTATGAGGAGGTTCGAGCTGCTTCAGAAGTGTTTGGCAGTGAGGCACAGCACCTCCTAGTACCCCAGTTGCCCGTGCTGGGCTGGATGTTCGAAGGCAGGGTCTCCTCTACACACCACGCAACTGAGGGAGTAAGGGGGATGCACTAAATACACAACGAGCTCAAATAGGAAATCTCAGTCATCAAGGAATTCTAGAAGTCATCATGGACTGGCCAGAGAGCAAAGATATTGGAATGTCACCAGAGGAGGAGGAGGTAATGCATGTTTAAGAGACCCCACCACATAACGAACTGTCAGAAAGTGAAAAACAATATGCCTTGTTTACTGATGGGTCCTGCCATATTGTGGGAAAGCATTGCAGATGGAAGGCATCTGTATGGAGTCCTTGAGGGCAAGTTGCAGAAACTGCTGAAGGAGAGGGTGAATCGAGTCAGTTTGCTGAGGTGAAAGCCATCCAGCTGGCCTTGGACATTGCTGAATGAGAAAAGTGGCCAGTACTTCATACTGACAAATGGATGTTGGCAAATGCCCTGTGGGGTTGGTTGAACCAATGGAAGCAGAGCAACTGGCAATGAAGAGGTAAACCCGTATGGGCTGCTGCACTGTGGCAAGATATCAATGCCTGGGTGCAGAACCTGGTGGTTGAAGGTATGCCATATAGGTGCTCATGTACCCAAAAGTCAGCCCAATGAGGAACACCAGAATAACCAACAAGTAAATAAAGCTGCTGAGATTGAAGTGGCTTCGATGGACTAAGATTGGCAACATAAGGGTGAATTTTTTTTTGGCCCAATGGGCCCACGACACTGCGAGCCACCAAGGCAGAGATACAACATATAGATGGGCTCGTGATCGAGGGGTGGATTTAACAATGGACACTATTGCCCAGGTTATTCATGACTGTGAAACATGCACTGCAATTAAGCAAGCTAAATGGTTAAAGCCTCTTTGGTATGGGGGACAATGGCTGAAGTACAAATATGGGGAGGCTGGCAGATTCATTATATCACACTCTCACCAACCCGCCAAGGCAAGCACCATGTGCTTGCCATGGTGGAAGCAATTAGCGGATGGCTGGAAACATATCCTGTGCCCCACACCACTGCCTGGAATACTACCCTGGGCCTCGGGAAACAGATTTTATAGCAACATGGCATCCCAGAAAGTGAGACAATGGGACTCATTTCTGGAACAAACTTATAGGCATGTAGGCCAAAAAGTATGTCATCGAGTGGGTATATCACATCCCCTACCATGCACCAGCCTCTGGGAAAATCAAACGGTACAGTGGGCTGTTAAAAAATACATTGAGAGCAATGAGTGGTGGGACTTTCAAGCATTGGAGTACACATTTACCAAAGGCCACTTGGCTGGCCAACACCAAAGGATCTGCCAACAGGACTGACCCAGACCTGTCAGAACTTTAACATGCTGTAGAAGGGGATAAAGTTCCTGTGATGCACATAAAGGATTTGCTGGGGAAGACAGTCTGGGTTATTCTGGCTTCAGGTAAAGGCAAACCCACTCATGGGATTGCTTTTGCTCAGGGACCTGGATATACTTGGAGGGTAATATGGGAAGAGGAGGAAGCTGGATGTGTACCTCAAAGAGATTTCATTTTAGGGGATAACAGCCAATGAACTCAATTGTATGCTTTTGGCTGCTATGTAGCACTTTTATAGCCCACCAGCTGGATGTCTTCAGGTCACAAGTGACTGGCCCTGACTTCCCTCCAACCATCATCCCAACAAAGAATTAACTTTGATGAAACCAGATGAGTTCTGTGGTAAAGGAACAATCAGCATCAGCAGGCAACAATACAACACTGCACATGGCCTCTCCTGCTCTGAAAGACTTTTACAAGAGATGGAGCCCAGCATCATGGACTGGATGAGCTCAGCAGCTTTATAGGGATTGATCTACACACTAAGGAATGATATCTGTCTCTTTGTGTGTGTGTGGATGCATATATGTATATATATGAGATAAGAGTGATGGTATATTAAAAATGTGGGATCTGAGCATGACATGAATGGTATGGAATAAGGGGTGGATACGGTCCTGGGTTCAGCAGTAGCAGTCTTTCTTCTCCTTAGTAGTTGGTGCAGTGTTATGCTTTTGACATTTAATCTGGGAACAGGGCTGGTAACACTGATGTTTGTAGCTGCTGCTTAGTAATGTTTAGTCTGACCAAGGCCTTTCTGAGCCTCATGCTCTGCCAGGGAGGAGGCGAAGCCTGGAGGAAGCAGAGACAGGACATCTGACCAAACTGACCAAAGCAGTATTTCATACCACAGCATGTCATGCCCAGTATATAAACTGGGAGCAGTTACCCAAAAAGGTTAGATCACTTCTGGGTTGTGCTGGTTATCGATCAGCTAGTGGTGAGGGGTTATATCTCTCCCCTTGTTATTTCCTTTATCGTTATTATTATTGGTGGTGGTAGTAGTGGTTTGTGTTACGCCAGAGTTACTGGACTGTTCTTATCTCAACCCGTGAGAGTTGCATTCTTTCAATTGTCCTCCCTATTCCTCTGGGAGTGGGGGTGAGGGAGGAGTAAGATGGGGGAGTGAAAGAGAGACTGTGTGACTGACTAGGCTTAAACCATGACAAGTCTGCTACTTTTAATCTTTTAACTTGAAGTGTACAAAACCACATGAGAACCAATGGAGCAATTCATGGAGTAATGTGAAAATTCTTTGTGACTGAGAATGACAAAACTTGGTGCTCAGTACAAAGTAAATACTTGTAAGTAGAGTTTTACAAGACATAACACATTCCTTGAGGCCTTCCTTCAGTGACCTCTACAAATGATTGTCATGGTTTAAGCCCAGCCAGTACCTCAGAATCACACAGCCACTTTCTCATTCTCCTCCCTCCCTCCCCCAAAATTCAATCCAAGATCCTGGAAGATTGTGACATTTTAAATAATATTGCAGTACAGGGATTCTGTACCCCAAATTTCTTGTGATGTGAACACATACACCAGAATAAAAAGAAGTGAGGCATTTTTAAAAATAATTTTGGAATGATTGCTAAGTTTTTTACATGGTCTCAGATTAAAGTCAGCTATTTTCCTAACAGTCACAGTACAGAGAAAGAGAAATCTTTTTGTAAGGTGTTAGAACTAAAAATTATTATATCCTACGAGGCTGCAACTTGTTATGTTGATTTAGGTGAGACAGTAAAGTTTCTATCTTCTGTTTTCTCTCTGTAAAATGAAAATAATAATAGCTTTTCACAATACCTCATTCCCTGCCTGACTTTTTAAGAATAGGAACTGTTCAATATCTATACCTGACTGAGTGACACTCTTACTTGGAAAATGTAAACACTACTGTAATAAGTACAATAATCTTAAAACAGTGCTCGGTGTAAAGGTCATTCAAGACAGCCAAAACTAAGCCACAAAAACATCAGAATACTTGTGCTTCACTTACTTAACTGTCTAGAGGTACATTTAGGTGCATGGGAAGGTAGCACAAGAGTGCCTGTTGCCCTTTACTAAATTTACCTTTGATCAAAATTGTGATTTTTTAGCATGCTTTATAAGCAATTCTCTGCATGTACATGTAGGAGGGAAGGATTACTAGTCAACACAAAATTAAATTGTTCATATTAAGTAAAAACATAGTGTTCATTGTCTGGCAAGGTGGGTAAGCAACAAATGACCCCTCCCTTAAGGGCTTGCTGAGGAGCTACACTGTGTTTGCTTTTCTGGGCCATTTCACTTAAATAAAACTTTAAGCAGGTGATTTAGTTTCTTGAGTGAGTCTCAGAGAGAGATTATTCTGGCAGGTGGTCCTTGTTGCCAGCATGCTTGATTGGTATAGTAAACCTATTCACTTATACTTGTGGATGACTCTAGTTTCAGGCTCCCTAGAGTATTGCTCTTTCAAGCACCAATTTTACACCCTCTTATGGAGATGAAATTCAAGCTGGCTAGGTCTCCTTTTGCATTCTTGTATTTAATTTTGACTGTGCTGTAAATATGTGAATAGAATCCTACCCAATGATGAAGGCAAATATTCTACTCTCAGCTGCCTTAAGGGTTCTTCACCATCAACAAAAAGCAGCAGATGGGCCTGTTTGCTTGTTTGTTTAAAAGAAAGGGAGAAAGCAGAAGAGATTTTGTGGTATTTTATCCTGTGTTGTGTGGGGCATTTGGATACAGAGGGCTCAACAAAGGTTGTCTCAGACTTCTGCTTTGCAAAAAAGTGCTTGTACATTTGAGGAAATATTTCTGCTGAATATTTTTTGTTTTCTAACAGGAAGCATTTCCAGATGATTCCCTGCACTGCTCCTCAGCCAATGATTGAAAGACTTGGAGAAATATCTTTTCTGTGGTTTGCTAAGCCCTTAAAGCCTCTGATCCATTCTGTGTTTGCCAAAGCTTTCTGCTTCAGGTCAGTGCTTTCTGGCCCATTGTTATAATAGAAAACCCCAATGTCTTTTAGACACCAAGATGTGACTCACCTTGAGAGAGCAATAAAACAGTTACAACTCAGTTATGTGACTGAGTGCACTGGACTAGGTTTCACTGCCCCACATCTGTCAAAGGCTGTAATCTGGACTATGTTTCTTACCTGCTGGTTTTTGGTTTATACAGTGATATTAATTTCACCAGCACAAAAAAAAAATTCATTGGGGTTTACTCTCAGCTAAACCATGGCTCTACTACAGTTTTTTTCACTGATGCAGCATATGCTTGGAGAAAAATAAAATGGTTACTCTGAAAATGGAATTACTGGCTGGTCTACTGTCATGGATTCAGCAGCAGCACTCACTTTTCTCCTTCGTAGTAGTTGGTGCAGCGCTGTGTTTTTTGATTTTGGGCCTGGGAACAGCACTGGTAACACCAATGTTTTTAGTTATGGCTTAGAATGTTTAGGCTGGCTAAGGACTTTCTGAGCCTCATGCTCTGCTAGGGAGGAGGGAAAGACAGGAGGAAGAAGAGACAGGATACCTGACCCAAACTGACCAAAGAGGTATTCCATACCACAGCACAATCATGACTAGAATGTAAAAGAGAGAGCAGAGACCAGGAAGGGTGGGGGTGCACTGCTTGGTCAGGCTGGGTATATAGGTGGTGAGCGATTGTATTCTTTTCCCTTGTATTATTATTATTGGAGGTAGCAGCAGTGGTTTGTGTTATACCTTAGTAACTAAAACTGTTCTTATCTCATCCTGTGGGAATTGAATTTTTTCAATTCTCTTCCCCATTCCTGTAGGACTGGGGGAAGAAAGAACGGGGAGTGAGTCAGCAAAACTACATGAGGGCCTTAAACCACAACATCTATATTATGCTATTCATTACATTATATCTTGATCCTGGATGTGCTAAAATAATAGAATTACTTTTTTTTTTGTCTGATATACTCCATTTTCTCCAACAGTCATGTCCATTATCAAAGGTCAAGGGCTACATAAGCTGTAGTGGCAAAATAGCTGTATCTATCTGTCCGCCTAACCTCTAAATGTGTATTAAACTCACACCCAGATTTTAAAAGAGCTTAAGGAAGTTAGATACCTCATCTTAGTTATTACTCATCTACCACTTTCTGCCATCTTTTTTGCACAGAATCTCTGTAACTATAATGTAGGTTTTTTGTCTAAAGTCAGATCTTTTGATATACTTAGCTATGCTGTCCAAAGACCTGTGGGAAACTACAAATCAAAGGGAATTTCCCATGTGCCAGAGCCACTAAAGGCTCTCTCATCACTTTTTCCATAAAAATGACACCCTCATATTCATCATCCATTCTTATTGTTAAGTGAAAGACAGGAATTCTTCCCTCTCTAGGCGTGGTCTGAGGCATTTAACACAGAGACCAAATATAGGAAAGGAGATAGAATAGGCTAAAATTAGGGAAGAGAGAGGAAAAACCTACGATCTGGATCAAAACCAATGGTATTTATTTCTGTGAAAATATTTATTTTTACATTTTTTTATTGAGCAAAAAGTTTTTTGTGAGAAAAAGATATCTTTCTAGAATTTCCTTGTTCTTAAAAATACAGATAACTTTCTCTGAGATGTGCAATTTTGTATCTAAAAGAAGGAATTTCAGTTGAAACCAAATTATACATTGCAAAGAATCTTGATTTAAAATTTTATATCAGTAATGAATCACAGATACATTACATCCTGTAATTTCTGCTCCAAGTTTACTCCCATATAGTGAAATATCTGCTGTTACTATTGTAGATGATTTCTCACTGAGTGGCTTGCCCAGTGTCAGGTAGGAAACAGGAGGCAGAGCCAGCAAGAGAAGGCATTTTCACAGTCCCAAGTTTGGTAAATTCATTTTCTTCTCCCTATTTTTATTAACTGCATTTCTGTTGGCAACCTTTTTCCTGGCTCAGTATTAACTGTAAATGAAGAACAATTGTAACCTCAGGTATCTTGGCCCACAATCCCACGAAGGCTTTATGAGGACTGTTTTCAAACCATGAAAAATCCATTTCCTGCTTAGATACAATTTAAAGCAGAATGTTACCTGTCATAAGATAGGCAAAACATCTAAAGAACAGGCTGTTTTCTGCCTGTCAGCTTAAGATGCTTGTGTTTCTGCCTTTCCACCATTTCTCCTTATTTAGACCTCATGTGCGTAACCATCCAAGCAGAAGATGGAATAGTTATTTATGAGAAAATTGAAAGATATGATGCTACCATAGGAAAGCAGGGTTCAATGATTCCACTTAGAGCAGAGTATCAGAGAGAAACAGCGGTCACCAAAGCAAAATCCTCAGCTGTGGTGTGATCTATAAGCTGTGACAAAGCTAGGAGTAATAGCTGTGTCAGTAAGGAGAGGGAGGAGGCCAACACTTCCTCACAGTAGCCTCCTCATGCATCACTGTCAAGCAGCTTGTAGAGGAAAAGAAGCAAATCCTCATTGTGAAATTGTTTCTCAGATTCAAGCAGTGGCAGCAGCAACGCAGTCTACTGCCCTTGTCAGCAAATGGAGCAAGGGTAGCCCCATGAAAACAGCTACTTGCTTACTACAACACTTAAAGCAATAACTGTGCAGTGTAGTTAAAAAAACTACACAGGATAAAGATGGAAGAGGAGTATATTAAGCAAGCATGGAGCTGAGGCATGAGAGAGAGGAAGTGAGCCATTGCTTTGGAAAAGAAAAAACTTCAGCAATATTTTGTCTGACTGCACTGCCGATAGCTGTAGCCAGGGCAATGCAGTGCATGGAGCTGTGCCAGGTGAAAAGTCAGTGCACAAAGTAAGCTAGTGAGAAACAAACCTCAGGATGGGTTCCCAGCTGTTATAAGGGACCAGATTAAACTCTACATGGTAAACAAGAAAGTGTCAAAAGCTGACTGGTTTAACTTACAAAAATAATCAGCAATTAGAGTATCATGGAAAATATTCTGCTGGGCTATGTTTGAACTGCCTGTTTGCAGTGCTCTGGGCCTCCTGAGCAAGTGAGGATGGGAAAAGTCAGTACCAGTCCTGGGCTAGCCATAAAGCACATATCAGCAAATGGATTTGTGAGGGTTTACATCTTCTTTTGGCCTGATAGCAGAGGCTATTCAAAGTCAGATACATGACTTTGCAGTGTCATAGAGAATGATGCCATGAACCAGCTTTTATGCAAATAACTGGTTTCCCTAACTCATATAAGCTCTGTCTGCCTTGCAATTAACATTTTAGAAATGAAGACTTGCTCTGAACCTTCCTCAGGTGATCATTATCCAGCAATTCTTACTGTAAGAGGAAAGACAGATGTGATCTGGTGTGGTTTCCTGTGCATATTAAGGTGGCTAGCATCTTTGAAATGAACACAGCAGACTGTTTAGTTCATCTTAGCATTTCTCAGCTATGCAAAAGGATCAGTCACTCCACGACACTATAGGTTCTAATATGAGTTTATAGTTTACTGCTAATTATCACTTTTCAGTCAGCACAACTGCAATGTATATAAATAAAGGCAAGCACTTAAAACATTGTCTCAACTATTGCTAATAATAAAACTAGAAGTGTAATTGAAGTAAATGTCATACCCACAGAAATATAAATGATGTGTTTATGAGAGGACTATGCTGTCCTATGGGACAAATTATTATACATAGTAAGCTGGAGAATACAAATGTAAGATCCATGAAGGAAGGAAAAGACAGAATGTCTGCAAATTAAAAAGGTACAGAATTGCAAAATTTGGCTGGAATTTGCTATTAACATATTTCTTGTGGAAGTGTTTCTTTAAATGTTCTTTCATAGCTTACTTCTATATGCTCAGCCCACATGCTTAATCATGCTATTTTTGTTTCTTGTGGTTTGGAGAACCTGAGAATTAAGCTCATGAAAGCTCTTGCCCACTCCTTTAAAAAATCATGAAACTCACTAGTTCTAAATAAAAACTTCATCTTATGTTCTCTTAATACTTTTAGATAAGCTATCTATTCCAAAACAAATATGACATCGGATTTATAAACCTGTGCTTATATATTTCGTTTCTTCCACTGGTGTTTTAAACTGGCTCTGATAGACTCTCATGACAAAACAGAAGAATCAGCTAAATAGGAAAAATCCTTTTATTGCCTATGTGGGATAAGTTACTACTTTGTTGTGCCGGGTATCTTCTCAAGTGTTTGTCCCAGATGGAGTAGCACTGGGTTACTCATTCTGCCAAATAACTGTAAATTGATATTACTGAGGTTTACATACCTTTACATACATTTTTATACCTGAAAGAATCAAGCTGTAACTATGCTTCATATATTTGTAATATACATTCTTGTTATCAAGAATAGCAATGATTTTCTCAAACATGAATCCAAAGAGCAAATCTCTTTTTTTCTTTTATATGCCTGAAAAGAGAATAAATATGAGTGCAAACTAAATGTATAGCAGTAATGAATTTGAATGAAAGTAAAAATTCTTTTTAGAAATATAATCATAAAAATAATAAACTATTACATCTAGTTGAAGGTGAATGAAATGGAAGAAAAAGTAGAAGTACATTAAAAATGCAATAAGTTTACATGTTGTGAGGTAAAATATTATATGTTTATCATATACTTTCACCCTATAGAGCATGAAGGCTTTTTCCATTTTATTTTTTACAGTGGGAGATTTCAGGAGTGAATAAGGCTTTTATGTTCATTAATAAAGTCTTGATTGGATATTCCTAAAAGAAAAAAAAAAAAAAAGAAAAAGAAAAAGAAAAGAAAGCCCCAAGCTAAATAGGCACACTTTGACTGTGAGTTAAAAATATTTTCGTTCAAAATACTAAGAAATACAGCAGATCACAACACTCAGAAATATTTCTGTAATAACATGTTCTGTAGCTTAAAGATGGCAAAAGTACCATGTGATGAAATTGCAGTTTCCATGGTAACCTTGATTGTTTTTAACAGCAAGGAACTAAAAGACATAAACCACAACTTGATTGGCAGCTGCCCCAAGGCTGCATTAACTCCTATAACATAATCAAAATGCATTTTGTTTATTAATACTAAACAACAAGCTAAATTTTTTCTCTTGCTGCTGATTTCACCACTAGATTTTCAACTTGCAACAAGTTCTAAAAACAGTACTGACCCTTTATAAATCAAAAATTGGAACTCCGTTGAGAGGTAAAAGAAGTTTTACTGCTTTTGGTCTGTGTTTGCAAAAGTCTAGAGAAATATTAGTTTTGTTCTTCTTTCTGTGTTAGTAATTAATTTTTTATACTGAAGGTTCCCCAATTTCGACATCTTTAGATGCTGTAGGAGCAAATTTGTATCCACTTCCCAGGAGAACAATAACTTGCACTCATCACTTCTTGTTAGTCACTCTCTCTTTTCTGTTTGATCCAAATCTCTGTTGTCCACATAGTGTTACTTTATTACAATTTCTTCCCTAGGAACATTCATGTTATAGACAAATCAATTGTTTTAAAAATTACAAGTTAATTGTAAGATGGAATTGCTAAGTACCCTATGTTTGCTCTGCTAGGCTATTCGACAACAAGATAAATGGAAGAAAAGGTGTCTGCCCTGAAAACAAATAACACAGGAGCCACCAATGAACAAAATTACCCCTTTAGAATCTGTTTAGTTGAAAATGCTCTCCTGATCATGGTTTGAGATAGCTGCATTTTGTTTATGCTATTTCTGGATATCTTGATTCCAACAGCAGACGTCTCAAGACACTCTCCAAAATGCTGTTGTTGTGGTAAAGTGGGATCCAACAAACATCAATGCTTATAGATATTTTGTGAAATATTGCTATATCACATAAAATCAGGAAGTCATGTTTTTGACTGAGCTTAAAAGTAAAAAGGAGGAAGAGTGGGAAAAGCTGCCCCTCATCTGCCAGCATTCCCCCTGGCACATTCTCTGGACACAAGGTCAGCTCCTCTCAAAGGGAGAGCAAGAGCTCCATTTCTTCTTTCTACTTAAGCTTCAGTCTAAAAGAACATTATAAGGTGATGCTGATTTTTCAGGCTGTGCTCTCTGCTGCTCCACTGGACTTCTCACATGGCTGCCCATTAGATTTCTACTTCAGACTTCCTATCAGAACTAAAGGTAGACTGAAAGCCTGCTCTGATACCAGTATTCCAGAGGGACTGACAGCCAAATGGCAACTCAGGCACACTCTTCCTTACACATGCAGTCATACTCCAAACCTATTTATGCTTCTGCTACTCCAAACCTTTTCTCTACTATTTCTCACATGTAAGAGAGGTGATTAATAATAATTTGTTTTCTTCATGTCCACAGCTATACATATTGTTATAACTTCCTGCATTCAAAACTCTTTAAAATCAGAACAGCTTTTCTATCTGAGTTAATGACATATGTTGAGTTAAAAAATCTTTTTCCAAGTCCCCTGACACAGGCTGGGACACCTTCCACTAGGCCATGTTGCTCAAAGCCCCATCTAACCTAGCCTTCAACACTTCCAGGGATGGGGCAGTCACTGCTTCTCTGAGCAACCTGAGCCAGCACCTCACCACCTTCACAAGGAGGAACTTCTTCCAAATATCTAATCTAAATCTGCCCTCTTAGTTTAACACCATTCCCCTTTGTCCTGTCACTGTATCGCCTTTTACAAAGTCACTCTCCAGATTTCTTGTTGGGTCTTTTTAAGGCACCAGAAGGCTCCTATCATGTCTACCCTGAGCCTTCTCTTCCTGTGGCTAAACAAGCCCAACTCTCTAGCCTGTCTCTGTAGCAGACGTGCTCTAGCTCTCTGATCATTGTGGCATCCTCTGTACTCACTCCAACAGGTCCATATCCTTCTTATGCTGGGGACCCAGAGTTAGATGCAGTATTCCGTGCATGATAGGGATTGTGTGGTGTAGCAATGTTTATGTGTACTAAAGGAGGAATTAAAAAAAAAAAAAAGAAAAGATTGGACTGGTTGAATCCTGCATGTTGTAAGCAGTCTTGTAATCAAGGAAAGAGAACCAAATGGCTGGACTAAAAATATTATCACCTTATGTGACCAGAAAAAATACTGGTAAAAGATATGAAGAAGGATTTTTTTTTTACCATGAGGCAGATTTCTAGAGAAAATGAGAACAAAGCTGCAGTTCATGCTAATTTTTTGAGCCACTCTTTGCAAGACACATACGAACAAACTAGAGCTAGCTTGGTACGAGCTTGGTACCTCCCAGATGGCTGGGGGTTGAGCCACATAATGTATGGGCAGAGCCTAAGAGAGCTCCATTTGTTTAGATGGAAGAAGCGAAGTCTGAAGGGAAAATCTAATTGCAGTCTTGAAGCATTCAGTGGGAGCTTAAATAAAAAGAATGGAGCCAGACTCTTTGCAGGTACTCAGGGTAGGGATTAAAGGCAATGTGTACAAGCTTTAGTGAGGTAAATTCTGATTGCATAAAAGGAAAAAAATAAGTCATAAAATTCGCTGCCTGGACAAGGTGAAGAGCCTTCATCTTTGGATGAAGTGGAAATAGTCCAGAGGAAGCTGATACAATTTTGAAGTCAACCTTGCTTTGAAAAAAGGTCACCTAGGGCCTAGGTGATTTCCAGAGATTTCTTCTACCATAAATTGTCCTATGAGTATATAAACTGAAAGATGTAGTTTATTGGAAATCATTCCCCCCCCCAAAAAAAAAAAAAACTAACTAGTTACACACACACACTGAGAAAAATCTTAATTTTAAGTTTTGGGAAAAAAAATGAAAAAAGTAGGTATTAATTTCCCCTGGGGTGAGGGTGTATTTGAGTGAGGTTGTTACTTGCATTTGAGCTTGGTATAGCTTTGAACTTCCTAAACTTGTAGAGAAAGGGAACCGTGTGAGCAGCCTTTTTCTGAGTAGCTATGACTGAGCCCACAGAGACCATCTACATTTCCTGACTGGAGTTTAATGAAACAATACTTTGCCATTAACAGGACCATTGAGTGTGAATGGCTTTGTTCAGGACCTGGGGCTCCTGGAGCTGTAGTATGGAAATTCCCCCATGGAAAAGTGGAAATTTGAAGAGGCTCCATTATCTGTTTGGAAAGACCATGATACAATAGTCAGTGGAGACACCTGTAAGGGTTGTCTGGTCTGAAGTACAAAGCACAAATAGCTGAGACCAGCTTTCATATGGATGATAAGAACACTAGACTGTAATCACCGATTTTTCCCCAGTCTGTAACATCTTTCGGGAATAAAGTGTAATTCTGTTTCTTTATTTCACAGTCAATTTCTTCAGAATTGTCTTGCCTGAAGGGAACATGTTAAGCCACTGGAACTTTGGAATATTACAAATCTTGACAGTCCACTGCTCTGAAAGGTGTAAATACATTACACACGCATACAGACATTCATTTGCACTCACATTTATGTAGTATGTCTATACTATATATATGTATATTAAGTGTGTATATATATATATACACACATATATATATATATATATATATATATATATACCTACATGGTGGACTATGCTAAAAAGGCTGAGGTGTAAGAGCAATCCTCAGCAGAGATGTCATAGAAGCACACTGTCCCATCCTTTGACAGACTAATTGCAGGATAATTTTTGTTCAGAAAGCATGACTAGACTAAAACATGCTTCCCAGACAACTGACAAAGCTCTCAACTGCTGTAATTTGTTATTATTAGGAGAAAGTCTCATAAGTGAATAGCGAGGCAGTAAAACTATTTTCCTAGTAATAAACCAATACACTTATCAGCTAAAGTTTTGCTATACTATTTTTGCATTTGTGACTAGATGGATCACACTGATTAAGTTTTCTTCAATTCATTTACTGTTTTGTGCATTTATTTTCTGATTTCCGAAGTTTGGCCAGTACAATTCATCATATGTTCCATGTTTTGCACATCACAACCACAGGATGTGCATACATAAGTAAACCTCATGGATAGCATTTTGTTGTGATTTGAGGCTCTCAAACAGTTCTGCTCACTCACTCCCCCCTCTTTCTTCCCTGGTCTCGGGGGATGGGGAAGAGAATCGAAAGAATGCAAGTCTCACGTGTTGAGATAAAAACAGTTTAGTAACTAAGGTATGACATAAATCACTACTGCTACCACTAGTAATAATACAAGAGAAAATACAAGGAAAGAGAATGCAACAGATCTTCACCTGATACCTAGCCACGCCATGCAGTGTCCCCCTATCACCTGATACCAAGCTCAACTACACAGTGCACCCCATCACCTCATACCAAATCCGACCACACTGTGCACACCCCCCCTGCACCACCACCCTTCCAGGTCTCTGCTCTCCGTCTCTACATCCTGGGCATGACATGCTGTGGTATGGAATACCTCTTTGGTCAGTTT
>JASSUY010018371.1:0-18650 GCA_032466535.1 Forpus xanthops | reverse complement strand
CTTCCCATTTCCCCGGGACTGGGGAAGAAAGGGGGGGGGGGTGCGCAGAACTGTTTGAGGGGCCTCAAACTACGACAGACATCAAGGCCAAGAAAGAGGTGACCGATTACTTATTCTCTTACAGCAATGGCTCTGCAACTTTGCACTCTTTACAATGATCCTGTATAATGACTTTATTTCTTAGCATAAGGATTTTCTTCTTTGGCATGGTACTGTGATTCAAATTCCTCTTGGAAAGGGGGTGGAGAGTGTGAAAAGAAAAAAAAGTAATCACTGGGGTGTAAAGCAAGTATCACAACTTCTATGAATTGCTGGAAGAAAGCAGATGACTGTAATATGCTTTACCAAACATATCCATTACTGACTACTCTTAGAGGCAGCCCTAGGGAGCCATATGGTTCTCTACACTGAGCCTGCAGCCCTATCTATACCAGAAACTTATTTTCAACGCAAGAGGTTTTCAGTTAAGCATCTATTATCCCAGAAATTATTCTACTTAACTCTGTTGAATACTAGAGTTGTTTGCTGAATCATTTTAACCTGAAGTTTCCCCCTCAAAGAAAAGAAAATGAGCAGTCTATTATGTTTTATTTGAATTAGGTAGGGGAAAGAAACAAACAAAATCCAAACATTAAAAACCTTAAAACCCATAGTGAATAAAGGGGATTTTTTTTTTTTGTTTTTTGGTTATGGGTGCTATAGAAGTTTAAAATTAATTCTTTAAGAGGAAGGGAGCAAAATGTCAACCTAATTATGCTACCAAATAGACATCTCTATTACAGATTAGCACTCAAATTAATAAATCACAAAAAATCTCTCAACTATAAACCAAATGTTCTGGAAACATTAGGTTATAGGTGTGGTAGAAAACAAACAGGAGAAAAAAGTTTCAGAGAACTCAGTCTTCCAATATATTCATTTATATTGACATTTCCTAAAATATTCATTCCACCAGCTCAGGGCTTACTGTCCCAATAAATAGTTTTGTGCTCCTAATCTTTATTTGGCATCAAGACAAGCAAGATTCCTCACTTATTAAAAATAGAGAAATCTTTGGCAGAAAACAATCATTATATTAAATATTTGCTCAATATTCAAATAAGAACAAGGCATATAACAAAGCAAGTGCCGTAGAAACACGAAATACCATTGAAGTTCTAACAAATTCCTTACAAGTTACTGAGGTCTATCCTCTATGACTGAAAAAGCCAAATTTACTGTTGACCCTGGATAATCTGAGCACAGATATATTAAGAATATCTCAGATAAGTTAGAACTGGTGAATTTTTATTGGTGAAGACTGTGGTAGAGAGAGACTACTGGGGAGATTTAGGAAGATGTGGAGAGATATTCTGAAAAACTGAGAAGCCATTAGGCCTTTTCACAGGTTAACTTTTACACTGTAGCTCTTTCTAACACAGCATACCACGGGTAAGGGAGGGAAATCACATTACAGACAGCTTTGCAAATTCCATTAAGATAGTCATTGCTTTACATTAATAGTGCCTATTCAAATAAATAACTGTTTGGATAATGGATGAAAACAGCCTTAAATTACACTGAAGGCTTTTTATAGAGCTGTGATTTGCCACAGTAATTAAATTTTGCAAGAAAAACCCACTACATTTTACAACAGCTAGATGGCACTGTACAAATAAACTGTTCATGATCATTTATCTGCTCATTAGACTGAGTTTCCTATTTAAGCAATTAGTTATATTTAGAAAAATAATTGCCAGTCTTCATGATTAGAATTTAAAATGTTGTTTTTTTTTTTTGTATTAGGAGATCCTTTTCTAAAACAAAGGCTAAAACAAATCTCTAATTTCAATTATTGACATAGAAATCTCAGCCTTATAGAACTCAATGGCAAAATTCCCAGGTAACTTAGGCAAAGCCAAGGTTTGATTCATAATGTCAGCATTCATTAGTGGAATTAAACAAGTTTCTCCAAACTTTGACTTCTTTTAGTCTCTCTACTCATCACTCTAGCACACCAACATGATATTCATAGCAAGAAAACCACTGACATTGTCCAAAACTTAGTAGAGTTTGATCATGTTCTCTTTCCAGCATAAGTAGACAAGAATTCCAGGTACTTCACTAGCAGTATGGGTCAGCATTTTGTAAACTGCCCTTTAGTAAGAAAGGGGACAACATAACAAATGAACCACCAGAAAGACAATTTTCAAAAGCCTTCAAGCAGTAGTCTGTACAATGGAATGGAGTGAAGAAAAGCAGGCACTTCTGAAAGGGCTAAGGTTAGCTAACATTAGAAGTATCTTTTAAAAATAGAAATTCATTGTATCTTATTTTTCATATTTTGCTTCTATTTTATATACATATGTGTTTATGTAGCGTTTAAATTATTACCTAGTACACAGTACAGCAGATATAAAGGGCAGCATCGGATGCTTATGCACAGGACTTGAGAACATTCGCCAGTAGATAGCTCCTCTTAGGAGCATCCCTGACTGGTTTGCTAAGTGTCTGTCACCTTAAGCAGGGAAGTTTTATTCTTTATTAGCTTTCAACTTACATGCTCCAAAGCACAAAATATGCAGTAGGTAACTAGCCTCACATATTGTAACTCCTCACACACTACTCACTAAAAAAGTTAAACTCCAGTTTAAAAGAAAAAAGCCAAAGGTAAACAATGGCCTCAATTTAATGCTGCTTGATAAATTCAATCTCCTCTCAAAAGCCTGATGTAGAGCTACACCAACGAGGTCACCAAACCAAGAAACGAATGGGCTTTGTTTACAGCCCTGACTTTTGAGCATAGGGAGAAAATTCATTCCAGAGTCAGAGAGAAATGTACAGCTCAGTGTCACAACCTTTACGAGAAAAACATAGGGCACCAAATTCGGAGAGATAAGCAAACTGGGAAACACAAGGCATTATCATGGTACTGCTATATTTATATAAGAAGTTTGTTTGCTCCACAGATGAATAAATATGGATCAATTCTAAGCAGAAAATCCTTGCTCACCCTATTTTTGCTCTAATCACTGTCAGTGGCAAGTTTCCCAGAAATACGAAGCTGACCTTTCTGAAGGTGCACTAGGAATACTGCTATCTCCAGGTGCCCAATACCCAAAAAGTCTCTTGACTGAGACAGTCATGCATATTGACAGACATATAAGTTCAATTCATTCCTCTGCTTAGCTAGATTTGGTCCCACAACCTCCCTGTTCTTGAAGTGCAGTGACACAGTGAAGAAGTATCCTGGCAAAGTCTCCTTTTGGTGTCAATGCCTTGCCTTTATGCTTGTTTACCTTCCCTAAAGACACACAGAGTAGTCTAATGAGAAGTGTTCTTTCTGCATGCAGGCCAAAGTCTGTAGAGAAAATAAATACATAATAAAATCAGTGGAACAGAAAGTAAAAATGCTGTGTCCTACCTCAAGAGCTCATCCTTGCCAGAAGGCTCAAAATCTGTTCTTCTCTTGTTCTACCTCATAAGCTATTTAATTGTTTTATATACAATCAGACAGCTCTAACGGGAGGTTAGGGTGTCCTCCTAGGCAGTGGAAGGACATTTGGTAGGTGGGTACCTTCACTACAGAAGAGAACACAGCATAACAAATATTTATCTTAGTTGTCTTCTCTTGCAAATGCACCAGCATAAGTTGTTCCACGTGTTATGAGACCTGGTTTTTTACACCATCTTAGAACACAAAAATAGAAAGATCCATATCTGTCTTGAGCAGCTGCCTTTGATTTCTTTTTCTTCACCTCACAAAAGATACAGGAGTGGCAAGTGAGGAGGAACATGATTTGCTCTCATAGCCCCACTCACAGGACCCAAGCAGATTTCTCTAATGAAACGAAACTCACCTGCGTCTGCTGAGGTCTCACAGGAAAGCTGCAAGCCAAGGACTCTGAGTACACTGAACACAGTTTTATGGGAGAGAACAGGCACAGGACTGTGAGCTAGAAAGTTGCATCCACATAGAGGCTACACAAAGACTCAAAGAAACAGCTTGCCTCTACCAGACAAACCACGTAACTCTGCTTTGGTTCACTAATCCTTTTACAAACCACATGCTTTCAAATGCAAACACAGTGGATGTTTAAAGGGAACTCTACTAAAAGTATCCATAAACCAAATACTTCCAGATATTATGCAGATTGCAAATTATTTGCATTTTGATTGACTAATCAGCTTCCTGAACAGAGCTCTCTATATGCTATGATTGCTGCCTTGATTGGAATTCAGCTTTGCCAACCTCCTCTGTTTTAGTAGATCTATACATTTATCTTGATTAACAAAGATTCTGGAGCTTCTTCTGTTGTTACTATGGCAAGAGTTGTTTTTCCTTTAAACTAAGTTTAAAAAAAAATAAAATTATGTGTTGTCCAAGATTCATAAGATCTTTTACTTGATTGTATTTAAAACAAAACAGTCATACTTAGTCTGGCAACTGCTGTGACATATTCACAGTTTGAAAGCCATCTGAAAGGTTTTATTTAAGAAGAGTGAATTTTCACTTCATGCTTGCTTTTGCTCACAGCCCAATTCTGAAATCCTTAGACTCAGCTTTGTCAGAAAGAAGAGTGTTAATCTAGAAGCACTGCTGTTTCTCAATGACCTTTTGATCTCCTTGAAAAGCAATAGCTTTGAAAGAGTGACAGGCAGAGTGACAAGTGTGCAAAGTAAAATGGAGGTAAAATGGGAGCTCCTACTACCTCTGGGCATCAGAAAATCCAGCAAGTATCTGCACTGAAGACCTTAGCAGCTCTGGTAAACGTGCTTTTGTTGATTTATCAATGTTCCCTGCTGTTCCTATTGCTTATTTCCCTAAGAAAAGTTCCCATCATGCCAGAGTGAACACCAGCTAAGCAAAGAACTCTGAAAAGCATGCACTGAATCTGACAGAGCATCACTGACAAAGCAGCAGTGAGAACTGTACTATCCATGAAAGGCAAGAACTCATTTTCCTAATAGAAAAAAGATAACATTTATGGTTTAATTTGCATTTATGCAAAGCATTAAGGCAACATGTAGGGATCCTTTCCCTGATAGATCCCCCAAGTTACGAGTAAATATCTAAATCAGTAGTTTAATGGTATAACTGTGATCAGCTCTCATGGATGTCAAACTACCACTGGCCTCACATGGATGATTCCCCATACCCACTAAGCACAATTGCACACCAAGGATAACCAGCTGCAGGAAAGAAGCAGGGATATTACTATTAATGCACATCTGATGTGCGTTACCTTAAGTCTGTGCCAAGCAGTAGAGGTGGGTGTGACAAAGCGACAGCAGGGTTAGCAAAGCATGAACCCAGCCCTGCAATCTTGAGAAATGTGAAGGACAGACAGAAAAGGTTGAAGGGGTCTTGCATAAGAGTGTTTAAAACCAGAAATACTGTGGTTTTATTTTTGTCAGGGAAGAATTAAATGAATACAGTAAATTTACAGCCTGAAGGCAGGGTTCATTTCTTCTACCTAGAATCTACTGTAGACAGCTTTTGTTCAGAAGTCAAGGAAGGTTTTATGCTATTAAAGGAGAAATTTCAGAGGATTTTGTGATTCCTACTTTGCAGGAAGCACAAATGTAATCAAATGCAACAAAATCTGGATCATTACACAAGAAATAAATATATACCCTGATGCAACCTGCCCATATCACAGTATTTCTATACCTACTTCATTTTCCACAGCACAGATTATGACCAGGAGGCACTCACAGTTCTCCTCTGCATGCCACAAACCTTGCAAGCTCCAACTTTCAAATTACTTCCTATGCTCTCATCTACATGAGAGCAGGGCCGAATGCCTTGGTGATGACAACTGAAAAAAATGGAAGAATGAACAACTGAAAAAAATTATAAATAAAATGCTAGAGGAAATACATTCTCATGAAAATTAGAGCTTTTTCTCCCTTTCTCTCCAGTTAATACTGAGGAATACATATCTGGCTTTCCTCCCAATGCACCGTTATGATACAGAGACAGCAGTTAGAAAACATCATATTCCAGGAGATAATTCAGAAGGGGAAGATATACACTGCATGTAAGGAAAAGCCAATTAAGTAAAAACTGAGAAAATAACAAAAGGTTCCATTCTGAGCAATTTGAAATAATACATTTGCCATGGAACAAATCAATCACAGAAGTAAAAGATGGCCATTTTTTGTTGCAAGAGAGCTTTTAGAAACCCTCTCAACCATCTGCTGTCAGTAGATGTTCATTAAGTTCAAGAAAATCCTTCCAAAACAATTTTGTTACATGGTAGTTAAGTTACAGATGCTTCTTTAGTTTTTACAGCATACCTGGATTCAAACACAAGTGAAGTTGTCACTTAACGGTTTCTCAGTTGGGTTGATTTGGTTTTATACTATTAAGATTTAAGTCTTCTTCCTTCAAAAAAGTGATGAAAGTTTTCGTAACATTTGTCTGGGAGGTCTCCTCAAGGCCACAGCAAATTAAGATTAGAAAACATTTTTGGATGACACCAGTAATGACATGTGGAACAAAGCAACTGAGAAGGCAAACACAACGCGTAACTTGTGTTAAATAAAATGACAGATTTCTGTTTATTAACACTTGTCTGCACTTGGAATTCTACCAGGATAGTTATTGCAGAATAACTGTTTTGGTTGAAACTAAAATAACTATTCCAGACTAATTACCAAAAAAAAATTTTTTCATATATTTCCAAATCCAAGCAAGATCTCGGCCATTTGAGCCAGTTTAGCATGACACAAGATATAAAATTTGTATTTATTTTCTTTTTAATGCAATAAACCTGTTTGCACACCTCCCAGCACAGGATCTCCATTCCATCACAGCCTTTATTTATCCACTGATACAGAATCATATAACAAGTAGTGGGATTTTCTGGATAGGGTTACTAACATGTACAAGCTGAAAATATGAAACGGTAATTTCAGTTATATTGCTGTTATATTTTCCCCACCAGCTTTGAATATTCTCTGAAGACAACCTATTAAACGGCAGCTGTGCCAATGCAGTCACTTCTGAAAAGAAAGATTTACCAACAATGACTCAGTTGGCAAACGATACCACAGTGCTAATATTGCACTAAATGATCCCAAAGAAACAGAAGCACCAATTTACAACCCTTTCAGGTATATTCTACAGCCCAAAAAGTACCAACTTTATTGAAAAAGTTAATGTGACTGTACCTAAAACAAGATGCCTTGAAAGACACTAAAATGACAAATTCTGCCTTGTAATGCTACACTAAAATGCAAAGAAGTCAGTGGAAGGTACCCTATTTGGTATAGGGTCAAAGTATTGATGCCAATGAGGTAGGAAAAACATAACTTCTGTACCATAACCTCTGTATCATAACAATTTGTGGTAAACTATATAAAAGGAAAAAAAGGGATGGATCAAGCAGGGATTCTACAGTGAGACAGTCTAACCTTTGAAAAGGAAGGGGAAGAATAAAGAGTAGAAGAAATATGGGTTTCAACTGTCTAGTCTGAAAAGCTTACCTTGTATTGCACTAAGGAGTCAAACTTAAAGCATGCTGAAACAGCCACTGAATGCCACCTGCATGAGGAGACTTTAGCTCTGTCACAACTCGTTTGCAACTCATATGTGTTCCCAGGGAGGGGATCCGCACAATGATCTCCCATTCCATGGTGGATGTCAGAAACAATAAAAGGAACAAAGCAAAAATTCATTAACAAATCCCAGACTATTACTACATGGTTAAGAGTTTGAAAGTAATTTGAGCAGAAATATAAGCCTGTTCAATAGACTCATAGAATCAGCAGAACTCCTTTGTCTTCACTTTGGTCTTGACCTACTTTTAGTATCAGTATGCACATTTGAGTTCCAGTCTAATGGTAGTAGGCAGGCAAGTTATTTCAGGCTTCAGTACCAGGGCTGAATTTATCTGGGGCACTGGGGAAAGCCAGCTGTCTGTCTTCCTTGTCTATTGTTGTTCCCCTTTACAGTTATCCCTTTACAGAGAGGGATACAAAGAAATGCATATTCATTTTCTAATCAACTATCCCACCTTTTCTTCCCTCCAAAGCAATAAGTCATAAAAGAATCAAGACCAGTGCTTCTGGAACAGAGCAGCACTTAACAAATGTCTTGAATAACTGAGGCCATTGCTGTTTAAAATAGGAACTAACACAGGCAAAGCAAGCTCATACCTCTTATTCTGCATGTTCATTTATTTTCCTCACATTTGAGGCAGTCTTTGTTCTTGGATATTCTCTAGGTGGAAAACACATGTTTTCAAGATGTGTGAAGCACTGATGTTGGGGTAGAAGAACAGAAACAAAATTTCCACTGCCAGAAGTACAAAAATCCTGCAATTATGTGAGGCAAAGTCCAAACCTCAAAAGCAGTAATCCACCGGGAAATTATTTTTCAGTTTCAATTAAAACCTCTGTACACTACTACACAAATTTAACTGGAAAAAGGGTTCTCAGAAGAACAACAAAAAAACGCTACTATAAAATTAGAAAGCTCATAGGAAAACAATTCTCTGATAAAGCATAGTTATGAAAACAGCTTAAAAAATTAAAGCTAAGAAAGAGACAAGTTATATTGTTTTGGAAAAGCTCAGTGTATGCTGCTAAAGGAGAGTGCATGATTAAAACCAGCACTGTAAAGATACACATTTTCATAAATTTTTCCCCTCTCACATCAACTTAACTACACTGCCTCTGCAGTTTGCTTTAAGGTATTCTTCTGTTCAAGCGAAACTACATTTTTTTGCTGCCTCTTTAATACTAATCTTCCTTTCTAATCTAAACGCGGCTGGGCATCAACCACAGGTCAGGCTATATTGTGCTAAGCATCACAGACAGAACATCAGACAATACAGGAGCTCTCAGTGGAAGCTTATGAGAGAAATAGGATGAGAAGAAAGGAATGTAGAATAATGAAAGCAATGCAAAACAGTACCTGCAAAACTAGAGGTTGCTGTGAGCAAAATGGAGCTAAGAAGGCAATAGTCATGACAAGTGAATGCAATTGGGTGGAAAAGGAAAGGCAAGGAAACATAAATTAAAGCCAAGGTAAAATGTTCAATTCCTGGCAATTCTTAAGCTCATAAGCATATGAGCTTGTACAACTGCAGATAGTGAATATAAACCCTGTTGGCATACAGAAGCTAAATCTGAGATGATTCAGAGTTCCTATTAATCTCACCACATTCATCTCTATAGAAGCCTACCTCTGCTCAACTGCCGATTAAAAGAATCGTAGAATAGTTTGGGTTGGAAAGGACCTTAAACATCGTCCAGTTCCAGTCCCCCTTCCATAGGCAGGAGCACCTTCCGTTAGACCAGATTGCTCAAAGCCCCTTCCAACCAAGCCTTGAACACTGCCAGGAATACAGCTGCCACAGTTTCTCTGGGCACCCTGTGCCAGTGTCTCACCATCCTCCCAGGGGAAAAACTTCTTCCTTATATTTAATCTTAATCTCCCCTCTTTCAGCTTGAAGCAATAACCCCTTGCCCTGTCACTACATTGTAGAAGTCTCTCTCCAGCTTCCCTGTAGGCACCCTTTAGGCACTGGAAGCTGCTCTGAGGTCTCCCCTGAGCCTTCTCTTCTCCAGACTGAACAGCCCCAGCTCAGCCTGTCTTCATAGGAGTGGTGCTTCAGCCCTCTTATCATCTTTGCGGTCTCCTCTGTACTAGCTTAAACAGCTGCGTATCCTTCTTTGTGTTGGAGGCTCCATAGCTGGATGCAGTATTGCAGGCGAGGTTTCATAAAAGCATAGGGGGAGAATCGCCTCCCTTGAACTACTGGTCATGTTCCTTTTGATGCAGCCCAGCATCAGAAAGTCACAGCATCCATAGGGCTTGATAAGTTCCATTTTCAAAAATTCCTAGTTTGAACAATTTTAAAAACCATTCTAGCAGTTATTTTTGCTAGAGCTTCCACAAGTTTTTCCATCATGAAAATTGTTTTCTTATCAGAAATGAACTTTTTGCCATCCAATGCTACAGCTGTAGAACTGATCTAAACATGTAATACCATATAGTCTTAAAAAGAGAAAAAGAATGGTTTGCCCCTAAAGCCTGAAACTCCCAACACTGTGTTCCTGCCTTTGCTGGGGCAGGAACAACAACAACAACAAAATCCCACCAAACAAAACCCAAAAGAACCCAAACAATAAAATAAAATTAAGAAATTTTAAAAAACATACACGTACACAAGGGCTGGAGCATAGAAACAGTGATTATAGCCTTTTCCATGCCTGAATGAGAATGGTACAAAATTCTTCCTGTAATCAACCTGCTATTCTACAGCTCCTTGTGAAGGGACTGGAATAATTCAACTAGTTTCACATCTGTGAGCAAGACCTGCTTGCCTGCATTAGCCTTTCCTCAGAAATAACAGTTATCAGGCAAGTCAGGAGAAAGTCAACAGAGGACGTGAGACATGCTCTGCCTTCTTGGTACATACATTATTCTTTATGTTTGATGCTTCCTATTTCAATGCGACACCACCTACATGATATTACTATCTACATGCCCTTTTTAGAGAAGGGAAGTTTTCTAACCTAATCAGAATTATCTGCTCCTCACATGCATGCAAAGGCCAGATCATTCTCATGCAGAAAAAGCTGATGCTGAAATATTAATCACAATAGCAAAACAGAAAGAACTCATGTAACAAGCTACTTTTTGAATCGCAGAAATAAGATGAAAGAGATTTTCAAAAGCTAATTCTAAAGTTTACTAATTTTGCTTTAAATAAAATAGACTCTCCCCGTATTACTTTACTGAGGCATGCAAACTCTGCTCAAGCCTTTGGAGCTTATTGTTTTGCTGTTTGGCTTGGTATTGGGTTGTTTTATTTGATTAGTGTAGTTTTTTTCACTGTCTTTGTTAAAAACGTATTTATATATCCTTAATGATAAAGATACTTATCCATGTTGAAATTCTCTAGAACTACAGCTACAAAAAGTCAATTTCTTCATACTCAAAAGTTTAAGGTATAAATGGTGTTCCAACTGCCTCAGCTGTATCTGACTTAATTGAAAAAGTCACTCAGTAATAGTCCTGTGTAATAGAGTTTGTGGTTATCAATTAATTTCATGGTTAGAGACAGCAGAAGAATCACATTTGAACCAGAAAAGAATTCCAGTGAGTAGAACGGAATAGTGCATATCTGGACCAGACATCCAGTCAGATAGCCAGGCATAATAATTAGTGGTATTTGCTGATATTATAGTTGTGTCTCCTAAGAGAAAATCTCAACAGAGCAGAAAATCATTTAGAATAAATTAATCTTATTCAGGCAGCACAGGTTAACTTTAATTACTAATTAATCCCCCCAAAACCCCACTTCTTCTGCTCCATGAGTAGATAATCCATCATCATTTAGGATTCTTCACTTGAATAAGCAAGAGCCTTATCACAAACTAGGGTGAAATATTATGTCAGGTTTTTTCCAGCACTGTATAAGTGAAAAAGTTTGATTCTGAATTTAAAACTGCTTTTTTTTCAGCTATGACATTTTTTTTCAAGTTACTCTTAAAAATTTCACATAAATTTAATGTCAGCCATTTTAATTTGTCAGATTCCTGCCTTGCCACAGACCAATTACTTGGAAAATGTTTAAAACCTGAAAAGAATCTATATTTCTAAATTAAACTATACAATATTATGGTAGATTACATTTGATTTTTTTTTTTTTGTTCGTTTTAAAACAGTATTGCTACCGATTATATCTATTTTTAATGCTATGGTGCCTGAGCCAAAGCTATTCCTTAAAATCATTTTGTCTGGATGAAACCTATTTTCATTGTGTAAACTACAAAGCATAATAGACATGGGCAGCCTATCTCCTCAAACAGAGAAATAGAACACAGGGCACAGCCAGCCCCCCTTGCCAAGTAGGTCTGCACATCTGAAGCTGGAAAATGTGCCATTGCATAGAACCTTCTGGGCATCAGTGAGTCAAGTCTCAGGGGAGGGAGGGAAGTCTGTAGGCTATAATCCTTTCTTTTTTTCTTTTTTCCTTTTCAAATTCTTTATATAGATTTGACTCATTTTCCCAATATGTTTCCAAAGCAGTTTTTTCTGGATGGTTGGAAGGAATACAATTGCTGAACCATTTGTTCAGCTCAGCTGTGCAAATCTATTGTATTTCACTGGTTATTTTCGGCAACAGAAATATTCTGTTTGTCTTCAGAACTCCAGACAGGAAGCAGAGAAGCATTTAGTAAGGAATATTTTCAAGACAATGACAAGTGTAACATGATCTTTTCCACCTCCAAACTCCAGCATTAAGCTCTCATCTGATGACACAGATAATGAAAATCCTAAATGCACTTCCCATTGCCATCCAGCAGACAACTTCATTTGCTAATACATTCTGAGCTGTCAAGTGTAACTAGTCAGAGGGTGCGTCCTGAAACTTCCCAGATGACCGTAGCTGTCTGACAGATACCCGAGGTGGAAAGTGTGACATTACATTTCAGCATCAACTGTTTTTTTTAAAAAAAAAAATCATCAGATTTAAAGGCAAAACAGTAAAAAAAAAGGAAAAAAAAAAGTTCCTGTGTCAAAACAGCTGCTAAGAGCAGGGTAACATTGTAGCTAGAGAACTATTTCAGGAAACAATAGGTTACAGCATTATATGTACCTATGAAGCTGCAAGCTTTTGCCTTGCAGTGTAGAGATCCACTACTTTTCAATAGCCATTAGTTCACTTGTGAAAGAGAATGAGAAGCTACTCGGGTGTATGCCTTCACTGCTGGCATCAACAGCAGAGTATACTTGCATTTATGGACATAGAAGGGCTTGGAGCAGCTGGCATTCAACCTGTGGAAGATGTGCTATAGACACTGTCCTATACTAACACTGGGTTCAGTTATATATACCCCATAGAATGCAGACAGCATCACCCTTTATTTACTAAAGACTGAGGGAAAAGAAAGCCAACAACAACAATAAAACAAAACCCCCAAACCAACCAAACAAAACACCAAGACAAACAAACAAACAAAAACCCAACAACCAAACAAAAAAACAGATAAAAAGACACCTTTTAAGAACAAAGAGGAAAGTCCATTTTACAGAAACTAAAACAGTCAACACAGCCCCATTAATAGTTTCTCCAGGGCAAAACTTCAGGGACCTTTTGTTACATGGATCGCAGAGAGTGAAGGCAAAAAGAGTTTTGAGACAGACCTTAATATTTCAGGCTTTGATACTCTCAGTAGATTTTCCAGGGAACTCTCCAGTTAATGGGCTATTAATTTATACAATCAACCAAAATGAGGAGGAAAAGCAGCAGAAAAAATTCATTTCATTGCCTTCTGAAAAGATGAATTTTCAGGCCTACTTTAAATAAAAAGACTGAGAAGTGAAATTATGAAGTCTGTCACATTCTTATGAGTTTTCAACTATTGTTTCCAAGGAAACATAAAACTAATAGTAACAATAGAAGTAAATAATCTATAGCTCAGAGCTAACAAAATGCAGTAAAAAAAGCTAGGATTAATGTCAGCTTATTTTGGCCATGTCATGTAAGAGCAGCTCCACCAGCAGACAGAAGGGAACAGGAAGAGATAGGTGGAAGAACAGATGACTGAACCTGTCAACTAAGAAGGCAAAAGAAATAATGTGTTGAAAAATATGGCTGGTATAGAGATGAAACAATAAAACAGATTATCATTTAGACAGACAAGTGACAGAGAGGTGAAAAACAGATTAGGTACAAAGACCTGGCTTTAGTACAGATGAAAAGTAACCACAATCAGAGTGTATCTTGGAGTATGAATAAATCACAATGGTAAGGTATTAGAGACGAAGTCACAGTTGACATATTAGCTCATTTCCACATCACTTCCACTGCAGCTTGGTCTAAACTCACCATGGCAAATTAACACTTCAAGGATACGAACGAATGATGTTCTGTTGTGATAAAGCAGGCCTTCAAAACAGTAACTCACATCACAAATATCAACTTCACAGTCAGCTTCATTACATTCTGCGTGAACATAACTACTAGACAGTGTCCATTTTTCCCACAACAGAAACATTATTCACCTCATCCCAAGTAGCATACAGAAGCATACCACCCCCATTAATTTTTCAGAGTAGATAAACAGGAGTTTGACCAATACACCAGAAAGATTTTTCACCAATTTTCACCAGAAAACTTTCTACAGGAACTTCCTATCAACTCAGAGTCACTATTCACGCAAGTTTTGGCACCAGTACTTAGCTTTGATAGCACTAATCTACTGTCTACTGTATCATTCTGCACTTTTTATTTGTGTCTTTTGGTTTTTGGTTTTGTGTCTTATGGTCTATTTTTCCTTGAGAGAGTCATATCAGAGTTAACTCTTATTGCAAGGATTTAAGATTTAAAATAATGAATGTGTAGGAGGGAGCTGAAAAGAAAGGAGTCTGGAACAGCAATATGACAAATGACTTAGAAGATCTCAGTGGAATTGATACTTTATAACTCACTAAAAATAGGCACCAGACAACAACTTATTTTTAACGTTAACTTTTATAGATATGTACAAACATGGAAGATTTTGTGTTGTGGTATTCTTATGACTTATTTATTGAGTCACAAAGCCCTTTAAAAAGTATTTTAGAATAAGCTAAAAGAATAAAAGAGTATTCACTTATGATGGCAATCATTCTGTGTGTTGGCTCTTCATCTTACAATCTCCTACACAAAAATGAAGCAGAGGTGGTTAAAAATTTCTGATGAGGTTAAGAATAGAAAACATTGACAAAGTGGCAAAATGCTGAAATTTTTCCATGCCTAGTTCCACATTCTAATGTCAATAGCATCATCCTACCATAGTCTTCTGAAAGCACATTAGCAGCATGGAAGCAATGTGAAAGGCCAAAGCTTACCTTGGGAAAGGTATAACAAAGTACCTACTTGTTCAAGGAGACCACCAATAACAAGATGGCTTGCAAAGCTTCTAGCAACACCTTGAAAGACCACAGCCTTGCTTTCACCCTGCTTTCTTTGCTCACTCAGGTCAACCAAGACTTGAGACACCAATAAATAACTACTATCTTCTGACTGGGATTAACATTCCTATCCCTTCTCAGGGAAATGAAGCAATGAATTTTAAAGGTTAGTTTCAGACTGATTAAACATAGGATTGTGCATAACACACAATCCAGAAAAGACTGGATATAAATTGGAGAAGACAGAATAGAAATTCCAGGCCAAGAAAAAATTTAACCATCATGTTATAAATAGATACCACTTGGCTGAGAGATGCACTTACTCAACAGGGCTAAAATCCAGAGTTATGGTAGTAAGTCACTTCATTGACACATGAGTCTAGCTAATATGTTATACAATTATACAGAACACCCTCCACAGGGAAAGAAGGCGCATATCACTGCAGAAACCCTCTGCTAGGGATGCCTAGAGCCCAAAGGCTTGCAAGACTGAACCTTGTGCTTGCTACTGGCAGGCAAAGAAAGACTGCCTCATACACACAGTGGTTCCAGCTTTAAGAATGCCTGAAAATAACAGGACTTGATGCTGGGGAGAGGGACGTCAAAGAAAATGAGCTCTGGACACCAATAGGTGTCATGAGGTCATCATTTTACCTAGGTGTACAGTCCCAGCCTTTCAGGTCCTTCACATTCTACCATTTCATTACTTTCTCCTGATGTACAGGAGATCTCAAGCAGAAGTCTCTGAGGATAGGAGATGGAGCTATTTCTGGTATGAAAGAAAAAGGAAAGATCTTATTCCTTCACTCATTTAAAGAAGACCAAAATTCCACTTAGTTTACAATTAAAAGAACCTTCCCAAATAAGATCCAGTTGAAGTTCTGTGATGATTAAATTTAAAATTGGAGAAACCATTTCATAAGCTACTCCTGTGCAAAACTGCCAACTATTATAGCCATGCTCCCAGTTCTATTGGGACTTATTTTTTTACTTAAGCAATTTTCATGAAACATCCAAATTATTTTTTTTATATTCTGTTAAATTGAAATATTGTATATTGAGTAGGAGGCAGTAATTTTAATTTTGCTTTACATCATTACGTTAATGTAAATGAAGTACAGATCAGCAGTGCTGCTGATCCACAATTCATCAGGCACCATAAGAGAGCTCAAGGATGAACTTAAGTTTTTGCCTGACCTGCAGAGAAGGTACATGCAGAACTAACAAAAACTCCAATCTGTAATTTTTGAGAACTTTATTCTGAGGCAGAAACAGCTATTTGATGGAAAAAAATTAGAGGCATTGTACCTTAAAAGGCAGCAGGACTAGTCTGCTGGCAGAGAGGCATGGTGCTGCTGCAGTGCTGGGAAGAATTGCCCTAGTGGATCCTCAAATATTCTGTAACTATTGAAAGCTCACTGTATCGCATAGAGAGAGAATTGCAACACGACACACCTTTTTTCCCCATTAAGTATTATCTATGACATACCTGGACATAATACAGGCGATGGAAAGCTCTTTAGTGACAAAGCAGAGCTGTGTGGCTCTAAACAGGTAATTTATATACAGGATATAATCAAAGCAGAAAAAATAGTGCACTTCAATCAGCAATACTCAGGGAACATGCACTGTGAAAACACATATTACCAACCTTTCAAGAAAAATATAACAGCTTCTACTGAACTACATATATTTTCAAATTACAAAACTTGAGCCCTTGGTTGGTATTAAAAATACTCATGAACACCCTCTCTATTAGCAGGTTGTCCTGTTCTATATTTGAGAAGTTACAATGATATAAAGCACAGTAGCAGTTTTTCCCCCTTTCACCCCAGTGAAATGCTCCCCAAATGTATTTTCTTGCTCACTTTTAACATGATTTCTTTTTTTGCTGAGGAGTTCAAGTTTTGCTTAAATAGCTCAAGTAAACAAAGCCTTCACAGCAGCACTGCCAGAGCTTTTCCCCCTCACCCCAGACACAGCAGCCTGTTGCACCTACACACAAGACTAGAGTGCCAAGCCCTTCCTAGGAGTACTAGGAGGATTTCTCTTGCCTCCTACTCCTACCTCACAAAGCTGATAAAGTGTATAGCATTTTCTCCAGTTACATTGCAAATGGTGCTAGCACTTGAACTGAGAAATGAGTGCTTTTAGGTAGTACTGATTTACAGGCAAAAAGAGTCTAAAAAGAGGCTACTAATATGAATCTGAGCAACTTCATCCCACGAGGAAATGCAATCAATATAACTTTATTTACTAAACTTAATAAGATTAATTTTGTGTTTAGTAAGAATTTAAAAAACCCCACCTGCTTAATTCTCTAACAATCCTGAGCAAAACCATATGTATATTAAATTCATACGTTAGTCTGCAATACCCAGAAAATTATAATGTTGATGATCTGTCTGCTTCCACCCCACCAGCATGCTTGAAGGCACCTTTCTGTAGCCCATAAGTATTGTAAGCACTCCCGTCATGCAGTTAGGTGCATATGCATACAGGCATCCAGATGAAGAAAAGACAACACAGGCAAAAAGATCAGACTAACAATGTAAAAAACAAAACAAACCCATAAATGCTTATATTAAGAGATAATTAGAAGTATAAATAAATATGTAGCAACAGTAGAGCCAAATATTTTTTAGAATCAGAGCTATGAATACTGCAGTTACCTAGGAAACATCTGCTTCATGTTCTATTTAGGTTTTCATCCATATAGAGTGACTGAAAAAGTAACCGAGGGTTTTCTGAAATTATTCAGATGTCTTTAATGTAAGCTAGAATATGCATATGTGTATATATATATTGTCCTGAGGGCAGATGTCAGATTTTATGCACAAAAATGTGCATTTGAAAATCTGAAAAAACACTCTTTCACAAATTCACAATGACAAAAGAACTTAAAACCTGCTGAAGTTAATGCCTAGGCCAAAATACTCAAACTTACTTCAATACAGTGAATAACATTTGAATGATTTATGTCTTGAGTAACTAAAGCCAGTTCATGAATCAGTTCTTCACCTAAGCATTCTAGATTTCTCCAAAACAAGCAAAAACAAACCTACCTAAACCACGAAACAAGATTACTGCATCATGAAAATCTTTTAAGAGCATCCAAGAGCATGGCAGGTTGCCAAGGCCATTGTAGCTTCAAAATCCAGAGAGGTACATGCTGAAATATTTCAGAGTTAATTAATCAGTCAAATCAACAGCCTCTTGCAGCTTATGTAATGGAGTACTCTCCACAGAGAAATACTATGATCGAATTTGGTTTCCTTCAACAGCAATATTTACTACCATTAAAATCTTTAAGCTTAAAAGGAAGTTCTCAAAGGCAAATTTGTACCCAGGAAGACAGAATACCACATTAACTGAAATTCATTAATTTTCTCTTGCCGCAAAATGAGAAAGAGCAGTTATCAGATTGGAGCAAAGAGCAAAATGACACTTCTGAGACATTAATCTTTATGAGCTGTTAAATTACTTGTAAAAATCTCAAGACCAACAAAGGAATTAGTCAGACTTATTTTCTCAAGAAATGAGAGTGACTGAGCTAATTGGATCATGTAACATACTGAGAACATAATTCTTCAGCAAGTCTGGTGAATTAATCATAGAGGTTCAGTAAGGAGAACTGCTACTCTGCTCTTGGGATACCTCCCTTAGAGTACTGTGTGCAGTTCTGGTGTCCTCAACATAAAAAGGACAAGGAACTGTTGGAACAAGTCCAGAGGAGGGCCACGAGGAT
>JASSUY010018370.1:0-28546 GCA_032466535.1 Forpus xanthops | reverse complement strand
TGTCCATCAGTTCTGTAGCCCCATCATAGAAGGCCACCAAATTGGTCAGGCAGGATTTCCCCCTAGTGAAGCCATGCCAGCTATCACCAAGCACTTTGTTGTTTTTCATGTGCCTCAGCATGCTTTCCAGGACAATCCACTTCAAGATTTTTCCAGGCACAGAGGTGAGGCTGACTGGTCTGTTGTTCCCAGGCTCACCCATTTTCCCCTTCTTGAAAATGAGGGTTATATTTCCCTTTTTCTAGTCATCTGGAACTTCTCTTGACTGCCAAGATTTTTCAAATATGATTGGAAAAATTAATGAACTCTTTGGAAACATCTGTGGTTTCTTATAAACTGGAAATGTGTAACATGTACCAATATTTTGAAGATACCTGGTGAAATAGCTCATTTTTCCTTTAAAATTTGTAATGTAAATTATTATTCTTAATATGATGCTGCTTTTTACAGCACCTGCTGGGAAACCACCTCCATCCTCCACAGTATCCTCTAGATACTCAGGAGAGAGATTTTCTTTTACTTTTGTTCCATCAAGAACAGGATCATCTCTTCATCTTTATCAGAATATAGGAAAAGGAAACATAAAATAAAGAAGCCATTGCTGTTGGCTACTACCTAACTTTGGAGGTTTTTGTGTGACTGCTCAAAGTGGACCTTTATTTTCTTTTACAGCTGTAGGGAAAGCAGCATTCTGCTGCCACATTATGTTCTCTTTACTCCAAGACCGTGGCTGTTCCCCTTCAGTATGTTTCCTAGTATTTATAGTATTTACAGCTATCCCCTAATAAGCTTACTTTCTTCTCCATTCCCATTGCCAAGCAAAGGTGATTTCCAAGGTGTTTACTTGGCGATTGCTGCTCTTCCCAATACTGAACATTTGTTCTCGCTTAGAGGAAGGGCAGATTATTTTTATCTGTGTCCTTTTGCATTACCTTAATCTTGCTAACAGGAGATAGGCACCTGTCAGAGGCATGGTTGCTGCATGGACACCGTGCTGGCTGACTGCCACTTTGTGCCAGGCAGCCATGCTTTGTCTCTACCCCCACCACCTTCCCGGCAGCCATTCACATAGTCAGGGCTGCAGGAATGGCTGCCAGGGTGAAGCTTTTTGCTGTTTCAGCACCATGCTGCTTGCTTGCAAGGGCGTCTTTGTGTCTAAGTGTAAAATTAACTACTGTCTCCTGTTCTCAGGGCCTGCTTCAGAGCCCTTTGAAATTGGTGGGGATTTTTCTACCCACTTCAAAGGGTAGAAATACTCCTGAGCATACAGCACAGGGTGCAACAGTTAATTTTTAAGCTCCCATTATCTGAAAACTCCTTGTAAAGTGTACCGGGGCGTAGGGCTGAGGACAAGCTTGCTGAAACACTTGAAAAGGCACAGCTGAATAAGTGGGATTAAGAATTTCTTTCTTGGCTGTTTATGCTTTTATGTCACACACATGCCTTTTAACCATTCCTTGTAAACATTTAAATCTGTTTTCTACTGTTCTACATAGTTAGTGTTTCATCGCTTTCCTTGTCACAACCTGCCCAGCAACTCATGGTACCCAACGGGGTTATGAAGCATGCAGGACTTCCTTGAGCTGACCTTATATTTCTGAGCAGCGTGAGGGTTTAGAAACCCCTGCTGTGTTTGACTTCAGCCTATGCCACCACAGTGGCAGCTCTGCAGAAAGCCACTGTCATCAAGGAGGACAGACCACTGACAGTGTGGTCACTCGCCAGGGTGCTGGGTGGTCATCATTCTATACCTCCCAACCTCCTCCAGAGCTTGTCACTCAGTCTATTATCTCCCCCATCATCACTTGGGGTGCTTACCAACACAGGATGATTACCAGTGGGACAAGTAGAAGTTATTCACCAGTGTGTAAGGGCTGCTATTTTATTTGGCTCTTGTTTGTAAGTTGTATAAAGATGAGGTGTGACATTAAAACCAAACAAAAGCAGGTAAAGAAAACCCAAAACAAACATATTCTCTTTATTTACTTTCCCAGGAGATCCTCATGTCTTTGTTTCATCCAAAGTCTTCTCCATCCACCATTTTACATCCCTCCTCCAAGAGGAATAAAATGAAATAAAACAAAAACAAAAAAAAAAAAGAATTTGGAGAGTAGTTTTTAAAGAATTGAAGATAGGCAAAGAAATTTTATTCAAAGAGCAAGGAATAAGTAAACATACCTCCAACTGAACTGTAGAGCAGTGTCCCAAAGGAAAGACTGGAAATCGAATTGCTTGAATAATTTAAAACTAGACTGAACAAAGCACTTAATAATATATGGCAGAAAAAAGTCTGCATTGGCAGGAGATGGAGTGGATGACTTAATAGGTCTTTTCCCCCTCTAGGCTGTATGATTTTATGGTTTGTTACTGTAGATGACTCAGTGTTAACAAAGCTTAGTTTATTTTCTTACAACTGCTTGCCACAGGACAGGGTATGTCCATGGCATTACACCTTACTAATTATCCCAGTTACCAGTAAGGCACTGGAGGTGATAAGTGGTGTTTATGTATGAAATAATCTGTGAGTGCCTCTGTTTTAGGGCTGCAGATGTGAGAAGAATGGTGAAGCCATCCTTCAACTCCATTGATCATCCTAAAAGGGTATGATATATGTCACATATCACTGTCGTGCTTTGTGCATCATCATAAGTTAAACTCCTTGAGATGTGTTTTTAAAAGCATTAAAATGGGTTTTGTACCACAAAACATAAAGCTTAGTTTGCTTTATTTACCACAGTGTAACACTGCAGAGGTCTGTGAGAGAGGGGAAAATATAGTCCGCATTGCATCTGAAGTGGACCCTACATAAAATACTATATTAACCTTGGAGACATCTATAAATGACATAAAAAGTAATGGGCACCTGCTGATCTGTCGTTTTTGGCCATAAGGGGACTTCATACTCCTATGTGAAACACTCTGGGAAGTACGTGGCCTGAGATACTCCATTAGAGGTCCGGGAAGTGTTTATTGGACACTGGGTAAGTCAGAAAGTAAATTAGTGGGGGAAGTCCAGATGCAAACCAAGAACTACACAACGACAACATTTCTCATGAAAGCTGTATTATTAAGAAGACAGACAAACACTAATCAGATAAACGCAAGTGACTTAAATGTAGGAGAGCCTTCCTTGATTCAGAGGCTAGGCTAGATTAGCTCTAAGAGACATACAGGAGAGAATAGGAAAACACTATTTAGAGAGGATGACATGGGAGACACAATATAAAAATAGCATCTTCTACACATATTCTATGTGAGAGCAACAGACTTGCAGAAAGGGAAACATAAGTTAGACACATGGAGAATCTTTCTAAAAGTAAGAATAGTGAAGAACTGGAATATTTTGCTTAGATAGTATGATATCATTTAACGGATGTGAGACAAATATCCATTTAGAATGATTTAGGTGGATTTGATATTACTTTGGACCAAAATACACTAGATGATTTCTTCATGTTCCTTTCAGCCCTGCTGTGTGTAAATTTGTGAATTAAAGGAGAAGGCATGTGTGGAAAAAAAATCCTGAGTAGGTACTGACAAAAGGGCTTATGATAATGGTATGGAAAAGACATGTATGGAATTATTTGTAATGTTGTCCAATTTATACATTTGTCATGCTACTTGAAAAAGACAGAAATCAGCATTTTGGAGCCATTATAAAATTTTTTAGCTGACAAGTTGGCATTGTAAACCAGATCATCTACAAGACAGGAGTGCCAGAAAGGTGCATTTATGGAGATACTGAGAAGTCTGCATTAGTTCCACCCTGAGGATACAAATGCTTCTGCAATGTGTAATTTAATTTCCATTAAGGTGTTACAGACAGGGCTGAGGATGAAGATGCCAGCAAAGAAGAGATTGTTATTTTACCAGTAATGTGTTGAAAAATACTTTCTCAATATTTCAAAAGCTCTCTTTCCAACAGCGACAAAAGTTTTTGTCAGTGTTTTCTGACCATGTTAATGTATATTGGCCTGTGGTGGTATTCCTCATGCAAACAATACAAACCATTCAATTTTAGTGTCTGGGTTACTATGGAGAAAAGTCCTCTTAACCTCTTGGTTATTTCTGCTCCATAAACCTTGAATACAGTTTTAAGCTATCTGATTTTCACATCTACAAATGCCTGAAAGAGGCTGAAAAGAATCAGTGCCAGATCTGTCATGGATCTCTATCACATTCATCTGTACTTCAGAAGATCCAAATCCACCTGCAAGGGAGAAGCCAAATACTATCTGTATCTGGAGGTTCTTTTTAAAGTTTATATTTCATGTTGTTAATAATAAACATAAACTGATATTTGTTCTGGTGAGAACATGGGCTTTGGAGATTTAGCATTTGGGTTTACTCCTTTTTTTTTCCCCTCTTACATGGGATTTATTTCTTCCCTTGCTCTGTTGCTCTCCTTTTAGTTCCTTGTGTTCTCTCGCTGGAAACCATATCATAAATAACTGAATACAAGCTCATCAGAACTGTCACCCTTTACCAATACTTGGAAGCATAATTTCCATAGTGATGCACTCCATAAAATGAAGCAGAAAACACCCCCCAGAACGCCATCTATTCTACTCTGTGCCAAAAGCCTCTAGGTCATTGTTCCCCACAGCTCTTTTAGTATTTTTTCGTTGGCTTTAGCAAGCCAAGTGTGAGATATTTGTAGAGCTCCTTGGGAAGAATAAAATTAGTTGGTGGTACAAGCAACTTGGAACAGTGTCACTCTTATTTTCCAGATCTCTTATTTTTCCCCTACACTCAGTAAATCCATTGCAATACTAACCTCCCCTCAGAGTTACACTGTACAAAATAATCTGGCTGTTCATGTTCCAGTCCCATGGGGTTCAAAGTGTATTAATTTAATTGGTGATTTTTTTAATTGGTGATTTTTGGAGTTTGGTGTTCATAGCCACCTTTCTGTTTTGTTTTATTGTATTTTTTTTTTCTACTGTAGGAAAATAAACTGTTTTAAAGTTGTCAAAAAAGTGCAGAGTAAACCTTGAAGAGACGATCAGAATGCTCCTCTGATGTTTCAGAAGGGTGTCGGTGATGAGATGCCTGGATGAGATATTTGATGAGATGAAACTCATCGGAAGTGGATGGCTCTTAGTTGTACATCAGAAATACTCACACAGACAAAAACTACATGCACTGCAGAAGCTTGAGGAGAAAGGAGCCCTTGATTGTGAGTCACAAGCAGAAGTTGCCTGCATGGCTGCTGGCAATGGGAGTGACCCAGTGTGGGTGAGTACTGGGAGCAGTGTGCCACTGGAGCGTAGATGAAAGGCTCAGGATACCATCCCACTGCCTCTGATGATTTTTTCCAGGAGATGAGGATTGGAATAACTTAGTGAAACTCAGTAAAGTGATTTAGATGTAACCTGTGGTCTGTATTTGAGCAGCAGATAACAGGTTGATGACATCTGATTTATGCTGTAACTATCAACTGTTTATTTATTTGTACATGGGCGACTGTCTCCGCCTATGGCAGGGGGGTTGTAACTGGATGATCTTTAAGGTTGCTTCCACCCAAACCATTCCATGATTCTATGATTCTGAGCCTCTGATCTCTTCTTTTAGACCTAAAGGAGGGACTTAACACCAAAAATCATCTGTGCTGTACTTTTTCATTTACAAGTTTGAATGAGTCACTCTGGTCTGGATGAGAGTAAGGAACACAAACATAGCCTCTAAAGAAAAAAAAAAGACAACCAAAACCCAAGCTAAACAGTAAAACCATCAACCAAAACCAAAACAAGAAAATAATCCTTGCTTCTAAACAAAATAAATCAAATCAGTTCAGGAGAGGGCTAAGACAGAAGTTGGATAATTTGTGAAGTTGGCAGGCACATGCTACTGACTGAAAAGGGTGTGCATCGCTTGGCTTCAGGGTGAAAAAAGCCCTCAACAACATTTAAATAGCATTTAAAGTACAAATTATAAAAGAATAAAAATTATTTCCAGGCTTGCTGCAGGGCTTGTGCTAAGATTTCTAGCAAAGACTAATGGAGCCGCACCCCTTGGTATCACATATGCTGTGGTCAGGAAGAGACTTGGAGAGATGCCATTGCAATTATTGGCCTTTTGCTGAAGCAATTAATATGAGTGAGACAGTAACTAATTGGAAGCCATGGCAAAATTCTTAACAAAGCAAAAAATCTCAAGAAACAGAACAGTCCACAGGCCTCCCTGTAATTTGAAGGAAGAGATGAAAACTGGTGAGAAGAGACAGTGACAAATGATTGACACAGAAAAGGAGACTTAAAAAATACCTCAAGGTTGCTAGCCGCTGGGAATTTAAATTTGAAACTCTGCCTGACAATTAAGTTTTGAACTCAAGACATACTTGTTTTTTAATTATAGTTCTGCCGAATTCTACTATGTTTAAACTGACCATATTTGAGAGGCTAGAAGTACCTCTCTCTATCTGTGTCAATGACCACCTCTGTGTGCTGGCCCAGAAATACTTCTCTGTTGGTAGTTCCGAAGGTGTGCCAGATCCACATAAAAACTCTTATGTCACCATAAGCTGTGGGACTACACCTGGGCTTTCCTCTTGAGACACCTTGATATGCACACAGAGAAATCCCAGTATGTGTATCAGCGGAGAGCAATTTTACCAGGTATTCTCCAGTATGATTAATTTGAGTGATTTAGGTGCATGTCTGTGACTAAAGACCACAGAAGATCTTAGGGCTGAGGTGTCCTTCTGTCTTCAGCAACTGCTACTATGGCACCATATTTGCAGATTAAAAGGGGGAATTGTCTCAGCAATTTCTCACCTGGAGAACTGATAGTATGAAAGTAAAAGCCATGAGATGATTGCACAAGGGCAAATAGGATAAACAGGTTGGAGACGTGTTAACCCTAAAGCTCTACAGTCCTCTGCTCTGCAACCTTCTGGCAGCATATACTGGTCTCTCATCTCTTTCCAGTTCCAGATTGCCCCATAGGGCTGATAATTGCATTGTACTGTTGCCTAGTCTTCTATTCATTCTGAAAATTAAAGTCTTTGTTGTAGATCTAAAGGTAAGGGCCTTACCAGTAATGCAGTTTGGTGGCCTGCATTGCTCCAAATGATGAAACTTTCAGTTCTTAGTACTTTTTCTCTCCCATACTTCATTTATACTGTCACATTTAAAATTCTCTTAAACGAACTTGCAAATTTCCGCTAAATGTTCCAGACACTACCAGACTTCACCTTTCTCTGCAGAACAATGTCTTAATGGGAGACATCTCTCTTGTTGCTGTGGTGAGGATTTAATACAGAACCTCAAATAAGCAAATGCTCTGTGCTAAAATAATCACTGGTGCTGCCTGGAAGAAGACAATCACAATTCATAGTAATGTTTCAAAATGTGAGTTGCTTTTGTGTGCATGTATCTTCATTGAAATAAAACTAAAATCTTTCAAAAACTTTTGAGAAAATACAACAGCATTAAAATATATTTTGAAATGAGCAGAAATTTCAGCAGAGGTGGCTGCTGGGAATCCTATTGGAAAAGAATTATTCTGCTTGTTTTGGAGCAGACTTCCTATGATCACTCTGATGATTATGTCAAAACCATGTACATCTCTGTGAAACATTTAATTTTTAGCAAAAGAACATGTTTAAAAAAAAACCAATCATTAAAAATATTCTGACCAGGCCTGTTTTCCAGATGTTGCAGACCTTGAAAGAAACTGGTGGCTGCCTGAACCATTATATTTGGTCTATATGATGAACCTTCAACAGCAACACATCAAAGTTAAGTAATCAGAGGCCCATCTTGAGTCTCCCTTTATGCTTTTTTATGCCTACCAATTTTAAAGAAACAGAAGAGGTATTTTCTTTTTTAAATTTGACTAAAATCTGTTTCTCTTCAATGCTTAGAACAAGTTCAGTGTCACAACTTACAGTAGAGCCATCTGTTTGCATTAAGAAACTTCTGGAATTTTCATATTAGCTGTAGAGGCTTCTTATTGAGAGACATGTAAGACTCTAAAGCTACTGAGAATACTTGAGATAGGAGGATTTATACATGTTGCTCTTGACTGTGTGACCATGAGCCTTTTCTTGCTTTATCTGATGAGTTTCCAATCACATAATCACTTCCCTTCATATTGGGAAGGAGAGAAAGAAGATACATTCAAGTGTGTTGGAACATTAAACGTAACAGCAAGGGCTGTATATCAAACAGGCACATGGACACAATAATTAAACTCTCTCCCCAAAACAAAAATAATTCAAAGGTGGAAGTGCACAATTGTATCCTCAAAGCAGTTCAGCTTTAGTAAGTGAAGCAAGTTGTGAATTGTATGGGCCTTCCCTTTGGGGTCTTCCAGATTCTGGAGCTGGCTTGTGGTTGTTTTGATTTCTAATACAAGCCAGAGCAATTCAAACTAGATAGTGATGCTCACTGCATTTCAGCTGTGAATATGGATGTTACTCAACTTTCTAAAATTCCAAGAAATCTCTATGAACACTTTGATTTCTTCCTTTACCTACGGTATACAAAGACCTGCTCCAGTAGACACCCTTGGATAGCAGATTTGGCATTGAATTTTTTTGTAGATTATTAGCTAAGTAATTATGTAGACCATAAAAAGGCATTCCATAATTATTTTTTGCTGCCTTTATTATGTATTTCAGGTATGGCATATCTAGGCTCACAGAATTGTTTAGGTTACAACCTAAACCATAAACCTAGAGCCATTAACCTAACACTGCCAAGTCCTCCACTAAACCATATCCGTAAGTGCCACATCTACACATCTTTAATATACCTCTCCAGGGATGGTTACTCAACCGCTTCCCTGGGCAGCCTGTTCAGTGCTTGGCAACCCTTTAAAGGTGGAGAAATTTTTCCTAATACCCAGTCTGAACCTCCCCTGGTGCAATCTTGGGCAATTGCCTCTCATCCTATCACTTGTTACTTGTGAAAAGAGACTGACCTCAGCCTCTCGCAACCTCCTTTCAGGGAGCAATAAGGTCTCCCCTTCTATTCTCCAGCCTAAACAACCCCATTTCCCTCAGCTGCTCCTCATAAGGCTAGTGCTTGGGACCCTCCACTAACTTTGTTGCCCTTCTCTGGACCTGCTCCAGCACCTCCAGCACCTCAATGTCTTTCTTGTAGTGAGGGGCCCAAAACTGAACACAGTATTCAAGGTATGTTCTCACCAGTTCTGAGTACAGGGAAACAATCACTTCCCTGGCTCTGCTGGCTGTGCTGGTTCTGATACAAGACAGGATGCTGTTAGCCTTCTTGGCCACCTAGGCACAAGCTGGCTCATGTTCATCTGGCTGTCAACCAACACTCACATGTCCTTTTCCTCAGGGCATCTTATCAGCTCCTCTTTCCAAGCCTGTAGCATGGCATGGGGTTGCTTTGACCTCAGTGCAGAACTTGGCACTAATCCTTGTTGAACCTCATGAGCTTGCCTTGGCCTGTTGATCCAACCTGTCCAGATCCCTCTGCAGAGCTTTCCTATCATTCAGCAGATCAACACTCCCATCCAACATAGTGTCATCTGCAAACTTACTGAGGGTACACTCAATTCCTCTCATCCCCATGACTGATAAAGATATTAGATAAAACTGACCCCAATATTGAGCCCTGGGGAATGCCATTTGTGACTGGCAACCAACAGGGTTTAACTCCATTCCCCAGCTGTCTCAGGGCTCCACCAAAGACAGTTTTTGTCCAGTGAAGTGTATGCTTCTCCAAGCCATGAGCAGCCAGTTTCTCTAGGAGAATGCTATGGGAATCAGTATCAAAGACTTTAATAAAGTGTACACAAACAAGATCCACAGCCTTTCCTCTTCTATTTAAATACATTGCCTTCTCCTTCTATGAGGCCAGGTTAGTCAAGCAGAACCACGGTCCAGAAATTTTCAGTGAATACCTGATAAAAAACTTGAACAATGCTCTCCCTCTTTAGCAAACATTTGCTAATGGATTTCACAATAACAGTTCATGTTTTCAGGATAAAATCACATGCAAACTACACATGATATATTCTGTGTGGGAACACTAACAGTTTTCCATCTTCATTAGGGATGGGTTGGACCCAAACTTTTTTGCTATAGTTATTAAATCATATTACATGTTCCGGTGTTGACAGGTCTGGACTCCTTCCAGAGTGCTATTGATACAGAAGGCTGCATGATTTCTGTCACTGGGTAACTTTTGAACAGTGCTGTTTATCTGTTTTTTTCAGAGACACAACCGTGCAACTGATGACTTTATTTTATGAACAGGACATATTCATTTCACCAGCTTGTATGTATAATGTGGCAGGGTATCAAAATTGCTATCTGGATAACAGAGAATCTGGGAAAACTGAGTTATTTGACTATTCCAAACTCTGGGAATGGTTTAAGAAATATTTCTCCTGGCTTATCCTTCCTGGTTCCATTCACTGCCTTCTTCCCTTTTGTCTAGGCAGTGGTGCTTTTCCATGCAGGAGTTATTACATGGCCAAGTCTTTTTAGCCAATTAACTTCTCTCCATAGCATATATGCAGCCAGATGAGGTCTCAGGAGTGAATGAGGAGTTGTTTACTTTTAGTTCTTTGACTATACACCCAGTTTAAAATAATAATAATTTTACACTACCTCTTTTTACACTTCTTTTGTGCAAAAGAACCACCAGCTAAGCTTATTCTTTGAAACTTTATTTTAGGATAAATTTCTAGTGAATCCCATGCTTGAAGCAAGGCCTATAACAATGTTGCTCATTGTTAAGTTTTGATTAATGTTTCTACTCAATTGCTGACTCACTCTCTTTCCAGCAGGTGCAAATATTTAATTTTTTCTTTTTCTGGAATGTGTTCTGTAGAGCCCATTGCTGTAATATCCAAGCAAATATTCAGCATCAACAATAATATTAGTAACAGTGTAGAGCTTTTATGATATCCTTTTTTAAAGGTCTCAGAATTCTTAACCATCTTGGCATTCATATTAAGCAACTAAGTGCTATTCTGTTGCTTTACACAGAGTGAGAATGGTGTGATATAGCACTGGGAGGTATTTTACTGCAGGGCTGCGGCTGAAGGTTACATCAGAAGTAGTGTAAAAAATCCAAGTATATTAAAGGCAGAGCTGAAGTCTGTAATCCTTATGAAGACAGTTCAGAAAACTATTCACAGTCACATATTTGATGCTAACAAAAGTGAACCAGTTGGGATAAATATTTCAAAGTCTGTGGTTAAATCTAATGCAGGTTTCCAGCAGTTCAACCATACCCTTGAATAAATCAGAATCTTACTTTCCTTGAAAGTCCAGATTCAGAACTTTTAAAATAAATCTTATTTAGGCTGGTTGTAATTTGAAGCTTATCCTTGATGAGGCTGTTGCAAATATAATGTTGCTCTCAGCTTTATTAGTAAAGCAGGTATCTAGTGATCCTTATGCTCTTCAATGAACTTTCAAAGACTGCAAGATATGCCTTAACAAATACTTCCCTCATAAAAACTAGAGGCAGAGTCTTTCAAAGTAAAATGACTCCCTGGATCTCTGGATCACTAAAATTTCATAACATGGCCATGAAATCCCTCTTTTTTTTAATTCTCTGCAGTCCTTGAGGCTGCTTTTCCCTTTATTCTAGCTCTTTTCTTCTTCAGTGTATCAGAAAGAATAGTTGTACTTAAACTTTGAGAGTACACCTAATTTTCCCAGAACAGGGCTGATCTGGGAATAATCCTGCTATACTTGTCTGATCCAAAGAGTACCGAATTAACACAGTTTTCATAGAACCACAGAATCATAGAATGGTTTGGTTTGAAAAGGACCTTAACATTATCTAGTTCCAACCCCCTTCCATGGGCAGGGACACATTCCACTGGACTGGGTTGCTCAAAGCCCAATGCAACCCAGCCTTAAACACTGCCAGGGATGGGGCATTCACCGCTTCTTTGGGAAACCTATTTCAGTGCCTCAGCACTCTCAGTAAAGAACTTCTTCCTTATATCCAACCCGAATTTCACCTGTTTAAGTTCAAACCCATTACCCATTGTCCTATTGCTACAGTCCCTGATGAATAGCCCCATTCCAATATCCTTATAGTCCTCCCTTCAGACAGTGGAAGGCTGCTATGAGGTCTCCATACAGCCTTCTCTTCACCATGCTGAACAGCCCCAGTTTTCTCAGCCTGTTTTGCATTTCTTGAAGCTCTCCCTGGAAAACCTAAACACCCGTGTATACATTAAATTTCAAATGCAAATAGGAATAGGTCAAAACCAGAGAAAAGTCTTCTACCCCCATAATTAGTCAGTGTTTTCTATTTATTTTGCCAGGTCAGTATGAAATTGCAGCCCAGCCTCCAAAACCACTCTTGCTTGAAATGTTCTGTCCCTTGTTCCCTAGTTTGTAATACCCAAGCTAATATCCCCCAAACAACCAAACAAAAAACACTCCTCACTACCCACCCTCCATGAAATAAGGTGTAACTTTTATTGCTGATGTCAAGGATAAATCCTGGTTTCCTTTAGAAACAGGCATGGTTTCTGCCTCAGCAGTGCAACTGAGAGAGATTGCTTAATTGCTTTCTGGAATCAGCCATGTCTTGCTGCCTGGAAGAGAGCCTTTTCTGTTAGCTAATGATCATTAGGCATTTCTTCCTGTCCTGGTGCCTGTGAAGAATGCCCTGTTATTCTTTGATACACAGGAGATGCATATTACAATGCTGTAAAGGTGCTGCAGATTATTTTTTCACCAAGTATTTGGGTGGGAATGCTTTGTCATTAATCAGTCATCTTGAAATCCCTCTTAATGCATGCCAACTTAACCAAAGATACAAGCACTAAAGCATTCATTCACTGAAATCAAGCAGACCATGCATCCTAAAAAGCTTACAAAAGACTGTGGTGAAGACAGGAAAGAAAGTGCACTTGATCTGTTTGAAGCATGGGATAGCTGAATTAGCTTAGCTGTTCACGCCTACACCAGGGCTCATGACAAGGACCAAGTAGGCAGTCTGACCACACTCAGTGGGAACATTTCTGGTTTGCCACCAGTCTGATCAATAATGTACAGACCATGTATTTCACGTCTATATTCTGGTTGTCAAAGATCCAGAGGACTTCTCTATCGTCTTCTTCTTCAGGATCACAGCAGTCTGATACGCAGGATACTGTAGGCAGGCAGTTTCTGCCTCATGATGCTAATACAATTGGAGGCAACTGTGTCTCTCCATTAGTGTCCAGGCATTTCCCTCTGTAACCCTAGTAACCCTTTATATCTCTTTAGTTACAGATGGTGCATCCAGCCAGGCTATTTAACTTTCTACCTGTTTCCCAATGGAAGTGAAACAGATGAGCTCTGGCATGAAGCAGATTATGCTTTGAGACAGGAAATGTCAGTTGGAAAAAATGCTTTATGCTGAAGGTAGCTATCATATGGCAACTTCTGTAAGAATGAAAATACTGGTTCTGCTCATGGGCCATATGGTTCAGTTTTTTCTCTCTCTCAGGAGCCAGAAGAAGAGCCTTTTGAAGAATAACTCAAAGCAACCTGCCTTTCCTCTGGTGCCCCAGTACTCTCCTAGCCTTCATTTGCATCACAACTGATTTCCTGAGCCTTGAAATCACTTGTAATCAAGTGATTTGCTTTGTGGTTTATTTAGTAACTCCAGGGTGGATCTCTCTTCCAAGTACTTCCTCTGTCCCTTCTGAACCCACATAAACTTCATGCACCTACACAGAGCTCCTGTGTGGTGCATAGAAAGCCAGTGACTCAAGCACTTCTGATGCCACAATGGCAGAATGTATATGGATATATCTGCCTGCATATAGCTGTTGGCCCAGGATATTATTCTGGCACCTAAAAAAGTATGTATGATTACTTTCCTGGTGTGGCTGCAGGATGAATATATTGCATACCGATAGTTGTCAGTTATTATACCAGGAAATATCAGGACTTTAAATCTGCTATGCTATGAAGTACCAGGGCAGCTCAATTTTAACCACTTGAGTATATAAATGAATTGGGTTTTTTTTTTGAGTACTCATCTATAGAAACCTGAAGTGACTATAATAGTACCTGTTTACCATAAAGGAACACTTTAAAAACAAATTAATATTTGTGAAGACCCATAGCAATGACCACTATCAGATTTTACATGGAAGAACAATCTTTAGAAAGCTGAGAACATGCAGTTAAATACATTATCACAGTGCCATCCCACAAGAAAGCTGGGAAAAAATTATACAGACCACCATAATATGCTGTACACAGTGCAACCTTAATAATTGATTTTTCAGAATTCCTCTGAGGACTTATTTAATAGCAGATATTAATCCAAGTTACATGATCCTGATCTAGATCCAAATGTAGCTGAAATATGAGGTGGCTCAGACTCATGATTTCTAAACAGGAATTGTCAGAAATACTGTGCTTCTCTTTCCCAGCATATCTGAAGTGAAAGGTGCTGTAGAGAGTCAAAATACAAAACCGTTGGCACCATTAGAGGGGTGCATGCTAATGTTAAAATTCAACAGAAGAGCTGAAGGTGTAAAATCTATTCCATGACTTTCTTTTAATTAAGAGCATTTTTGTCTTTGGCCTCTTTTTTAGGACTGGACTTTGAGCGAATCATCCCAGGAGTGCAAGGCAATTCTGTAATAGAAATAGCATGTCCTTTCTGCTCCGCACTGGGCCATTTCTAGGAAATTGAGTTGTGTTCTGAGAATAGGAGCCTATTAACCTACGCTGTTCAGTAACACACTGAGAAGCCAAGTTGACGTTCTGTTGTGCTGGCCTGGTTTTTACTGTGTTTCGCAGTTAGAGTTGAGGGAACTCTTGAAAGACGCTTTTTCTCCTGTCCCCTAGGTATATGGATGACTTGTACTATTGTCTGGCTGGGTGCTCTGCCCTGTTCCAGTCCCTTGTTCACACTATAGCACAAATTATGAGGGAATTGCTCTGCTTGTGCACTCCTAAAAACACCTATGATGTGGGTATCACATGACCGCTTCTGAAGACACTGAAGCATGAGAAGAATGTGAATATTTTAGAAGCACCTTTGCTGTGTTATTAATATTCCTTCAGTGTGAATCTAGTGACACTCTCTGTAAAGGTTCGTGCATATAAAACTAATAAACTGCCAAAAAATTTTACTTTAATGACAATGTATTGTTAAGAGTGCAACAGGTAATCGTGTAATTTATTTTCATGTATACAACACTGTGTTTTATATATCCTCCAGTATTGTCTTGTAGCAATCTAGAATATCTGACTACTAAATCTATTCCTTTCTCAGACTTTGTTATAAAATGAATGTTAATATAAAATATAACCTGTAACCATGGAATTCCTAAAATAAAATCATACTCAAAAACTGAATACCTCCTTCCAGAAGAGAATCATAGAGTCACAGAATCAAATAGGTTGGAAAAGACCTGTAAGTTCATCAAGTCCAACCATTACCCCAGGACTGCCAAGACTACCACTAAACTATGTCACTGAAGGCCTCACCTACACAGTTTTTGAACACTTCCAGGGATGGCGATTCCCCCGCCTTCCTCAGCAGCCTGTTCCAATACATTACTACTCTTTTAGTGAAGAAATTTTTCCTAATATCCAATCAAAACCTCCCCTGGCACAGCTTGAGGCTGTTACCTCTTGTCCTATCACTTGTCACATGGGAAAAGAAACCAGCTGCCTCCTGGCTCCATTGCTCTTTCAGGTAGCTGCAGAGAAAGACAATGTTCCCCCAGAGCCTTTTCTTCTGCAGGATAAACAGCCCTAGTTCCCTCAGCCGTCCCTTGTTAAGACTTTTGCTCCAGGCCCTTCACCAGCTTTGTTGCCCTTCTCTGAACCTGCTCCAGTAACTCCGTATCTCTCTTCTAGTGAGGGTGTAAGAACTGAATACATATTCAGGGTGCAGCCTCACCAGTGCTGAGGACAGGGAGAATTTCATATTGGTTCTAAGTATATAAATAATTATACATATCTAAGAAAAGCTCCAATTTTTCAGACTTGGGCCATTGTCTCTTTATTCTGTTTGATTAAAAATTACTAAGAAATTGCAAAATCAGAGAATGACCCAACAAATACATTTACTCCTTTGTATGTCATTAGAGTGCCAAGATCCAGCAGAAATTGAACCTTCAGCACATTTTACACATTTCAATAATAAAGAAACTCAACCTAAAAACTCTTTATACTTAACTGATCTATCGATCACTACATCTACACAGATCAGCCAATATTTTAAGACTAAGTCATAAATTATAATTCTTTATTTTGGGAGCAAGATACCTAAATGAAGCCTGATGCCCAAGAAATGTGAGCGCACAATAATCAGGCCCTTCTAAGATTTCTTGCATTAGGCATTTGAGTCATATATTATCCCCAGAAACTTCTCAGCAATTCTGAGTATTATGATAGTGGTGTCAGTTGCCAGACTGTGGTGGTACAGAGCATGATCCATGCTGCAAAAATGCTGATTCTTTTACTTCTTCAAGATTAACTCACAGGGTGCAATAGACAGCATTTGTAGGGTGCCACAGATTTCAGAATGTACCTCAAAAACTGGTAAGTTTTCCAGAAATTCATTTATAGCACAGGCTTCATAACAAAAGAAGCTTCCTTTGGCAGAAGGAGATAAAAATGTGGACTCTTGGGCGCACAGAAATAAGCTTATTGTTAAAGGGCAGTACTATACATGTCTCTTGCTGGAATTTTCTTGCATAAGTAACTCCAGTGAAGCTATGTCTGCTAGTGTAGATCAGTGTGAAAAGAAGGTATGCATATTCCTGAAAAAGAAACACTAATAGAAGAAATAGCAAAAATAAAATGGCATTCAGTTCGCAATAAGGATTCCTTAAAAAATAGTTCAACAAAATTTTGTTTAGATCTACCACTCATCCTCATTGTGATTTGTGGGAAACCATTACTTTACAATTAATTTTCACACCTGCCTACAGGGAAAGAAAATATTTGTCCCTGTGAGGGATTTGTCTTGGTATCTCTACATGAAAAGAATTGCTCAGATGCATATAATATATTTTTTATTCCAGCATATACTATGGAATTTGCTCCATAATTGCTTCCTTGTCAAAATTCTCATTAACTTTTGGGGGTGGCTTTGTCTTTGCCTCTGCCTCTGGTCTGTAACAAGAATTGCTAGCAACACCTCTGTGTGTCTTTGGGAAGTGAATATGCCTCTCACAGTGCAATCACATTATCTAAGGCTGGCTTGTAAAAGCAGCGGTTTGCAGGACAAAGCCATGACCTTAGCATTAAACTTTCACTCTTCTTGGATGCCTTCTCACAGAACGTGTGCAAGTCTGCTCTAAGGAAATAGCACCTACCTCTGATCTGTTCAGTGTCTTGCTGGAGCACTGCATAACACTAGGAAATCTGCCAAGTTTGCCTCCAGCAAAGCCTACTCTGAAAGACCCATCTGGACTTCAACAGCACAGAGGCAGCCGTGAGCACAGAGGAAAGTTGACTGTTTTTAAGTATTATGCATGCATATGAGAAGCTGACTGCAGTTAGTAGAAAGATTTGAATGACTTCAACAGCTTTGGAGCAGATCCTACATTTTTTGGTAACTTCTAGTACAGTTTTTGCTAGAACAAAGTAAACTGGTTTAAGCATTTCCCGTGACTCATTGAAAAGTAAATGAGCTATTTAATAGAACTGCTATGTTCATTTCAATGGATATAATCTAAGACCAGCCAAACTACACTGACAGAATTATGTAAATGACTATTGGGCTAGTTGAGACTGATAAGACTGTTGAAACACCATGAACAGGAAAGCACTCTGTGTGAAAAAGCTGTGTTGGATCAATGCTTATTTAATTACTGTGTGATTTCAGTTCTGGAACCTTGTTCCTTATTGTTAGCTGACTAATTTAAATAATGAGATGCTGTGTGTTTTATCACAGAAAACATTATTGTAGGCTGTCCCCAATATACAAGGAAATGCTTGGGATGCTGTTAACTGTGCAGTAGCTCTAGTACTAAAAATAAGAATTTTTAAGCTAAAAGTATGTTTCATACTTCAGAAAACAGAAAAACTCTAACTAAATTTGAACAGGTTACAGCGCAGCTAAACAATAACCATGAGATAAGAAAATGTCCCAGATATCCTTCCAAACAAACTGCAAATCCAAACTGGGAACCCAAACTGACAATAGGTTCTCTGGATAATTACAATGGAAGACTGAAATTCTTTTTTTGGTATCCTGCAGTCGTAACATATATATAAGTCTATATAAGAACTTGCTTTGATTGTATCTGGATTCCATATACCAAGAAAATGAAGAATTTCAAAGTATTTTAATTTAGCCTTATCTTCCATATAAAATTGACAGAATTGCTTGCTGGTGAAACAACAAAGTGCAAGCAAAGTTCTTACAATGTAGGTGAATTTTAAATCAACAAAAAGCTCTTCCTGTTCTTGCTAATTTTAGTGAAACCTGAGCCACTAAAAACCTAGAAGTCAAGGTCATTGCCAATAGCTTTGATTAGCAATAAAAGGGGACATAAGAACAGGCTAATGGTACAAGGACATTAAATATTAAAAAGGAGTTATTGATTTAAAGTGCCATTGCGTAAAAGAAGCAGCAGTAGCTATTGACCAAAAGGTAGACCATATGTTTTTGACAGTGTGACCACCAACCTGTTAGTATTTATTCAGTTGTCTTGTAAATACTACTTACCCTGTCTAGTTTCTCATATTTATTTTAAGCTAGGTTCTAAAAACAGACTAAAACAAGAGAACAAACATTCCAATCTGTCCACAGATTATTACGCACACTAATTTTATATTTCTGTGTTTAGGAATATGTAGAAAAGAGAGTAAATAATATCCATTATTCTAAGGACATCTTTCTTATATTCCAATTCCTAAGAAAAGGCATCAATGTATAAATATAGCCTAGGTGTGAGGATGTGCATCTGTGAGTTTCAAGTACCTATACCTTTGTCAAACACTGGATATTTCTCCAAGAAGACAAGTTACAGGAGATAGGAAGTCCTCTCAGGAAGATGGGATATCTCTTTAATTGTTCACAGGGGCTTGAACACCAGAAAGGGGGAAGAAGTAAAGAAAAGTCCCTGAGGTGAGCTGACCTCTTTTACTGGTCTTCCTCTGCTCTGTTTCCAAATAACTTACATGCTTTCAGAAGAAAAACACACCTGCAAGCTTTTACTGACACTTCATACAACAAATTCACATGTCAGGGACACTTGCATGTCGTAAGAAGATAGCAAGAACACAAAACTCTTAACACTTCCTAGAACCAAGATGATCATTCTCATAATATACAGAGGGACAACTCACACATGTGAAGTTGACAGGTGCCTTAATGCATTAATAACTCTGCAACACTGAATCTCTCAGATAACTATCTAGCATTCCACATGGCATTTTTTGGCTTTACTTTGTAACTTCTTAACTCAGGACTATGGGCATTTTTTTGTATGCTTAGTTTATACCCTAATGATGATAAGAGACTTTGTGGTCCACTAAAATACAAAATCAATGCAATGCACTTAAGGAAAATAAGTATAAATAGAAAATATTTATATAGCAGTGGATGAAAGCACTGGAGAAAGAAGTATATGAAATAATTCCACACTGGCAGTGAGGTGGATGTGATGGGCAATCTTTTAAGTCCATTAACGCCATGACTCAGTGAATATCTCAGATATATATACATAACTCTACATAACAGTCTGTGATTTCCTGGTTTCTTCCTGTAGCTTCTAAAACAATTTAAATTTATATTTGTTACTTTATTATTTTTAACTTGATGTATTTTTAGCATCTTTTCTTTCCTGGGAGTGATGTGATAGAATATATAATGTAGAAAACGCTGCAGGAGTGATATCCTCACTTTAGCCTCACATTTGCCATCATTAGTTCATTTGCAGTAGTGGTACAGAGACTGCTGTGATGAAAGCAAATGTGGAGCAATTTCTTTAGGAGTAACATTAGATGTGATTTCGTTTGGCATACTAAAATGTGCATGCATGTACAGAAGTACATGAAAGAGCTTTTTTTTTTATATGATAAGAGTCTGGAAAAATCTATAAATATTCCTGCCACTGTACCTTTTGCCTTGATTTTTAAATGAGGCCAAAATTAAAAGAATAAGGATTTATCTGGATTTCAGAAGAAATGTTCTGTGGCATACATAGCATGGTAGAGCAGTATAAAAAGTTACAGACACAAGTGAGTGAAGCATGCATCTGAACCAAGAAATGAAGCAAATATGAGTTTCAGCTTTTGCATAGATCAGTCCATCATAAAAGCATGCGCCTAGATTCACCAAGGGGAAGTGGTGAACAAATCATGAAGCGTTTGCACTATGAACAAGTCATTGAGAGATGTACAGTGGTAACTTTTTGGCTTCCACATGCATAATGGCAAATGAAGTCACTGAGAGAATTTGCTCAGGGAAGGATATAACAAGCTCCTTAAGAAGTTCTTCAGAACTGATCTTTTTTGGTGAGACTCATTCTGTATATTCCCTTGTGGCTCAGCTGAGACCTTTTCTCTGCATTATGATATGCAGCACATTTCTACCCAACTGAGTGGCACAGTGAAGCCAGCTAATGTATGATGCAGAGGAGTAAATCCCTGCTTGGATCTGCTCAACACAATTACCTGCTTGTATTGGACTCCTATTTCTCTCCAAGTTATCATAAGACACATTTCTGTAATTTCCCCTTTGCCCTCACCATCGTCATGCCTTCCAGGGGCAGGGTTTGTGGCAGAACAGCCCTTGCATGCAGAAACTCAATCCAGGCTCCCACATGAATCCCTGTGCGATGAATCATGCTGCAAAGGCACACCTTGTCTCTTATTGTCTGTTCTTACCCTTGAGGGCATGAAATTTTAATTAAAACTACTATTTGTTTGTTTGTTTTTCATAGAAAATAGTACAGATCAGCAAAGCATCTCATGGGAAACATTCGCCACCCTTAAGAAAATCAGACAAATTTCAGGATACTGCAAGCCTAAAAAATTATTTTGACTGGAAATATTTGGGGTTTATGATACAGTATTTCTACTGTTAAAAAGATTTTGTGAGTGTTTTTGATGTTCTAACCCATGGAGTACCAAACAGAACAAGATGTGGAAGAAAACAATACACTGGACACAGAAGGAATTCACCTAAAAAAGAGGGCATAATCTGTGTGTGTACCTACCTCTAATAAACATTAGCCTTTTGTAGAAATCTCAATGAGATTGTCCAGGGAATTTGATGGAACCTGTGGTTAATAATTTATCATCTTCCTATGTAAAACTGCAAGTTCCATGACTTGGTGAATAGCATATAGGGGAAGAATGTAGTAAGTAAATATTTAGCCACTAGGTTATTATTTCCATTTATATTATGTAGAGCAAACAGTACTGTGTACAAGCTACCACTTCTGTAATAAGGAAAAAAGGTAGTAATGCCAATAAAAGGTGATTTTTATTACAGAACGGTAAAGTGGTTGCAGATTTTGAATGCTTTAACTTCACTTATTAAACAAAGATTCTTCCATTAGTGCATAGTTCAGCTATTGCCTTTGTTTGCAGTACAGTTTGTATTCCTTTGAAAAGTGTTGGAAACAATCTGTGAAGGAGTTGCCTTAAAAAGAAGAGGTGAGAGGACTTTATAACTACCTCCAAGTATATAAAAATTAGTGCTTCAGAAATGTTTAGGAACCTTAACCTTGAGACGTTTCCTGTGAAGTGTTTTTTTCAGTATACGATCTATGTGCTTTAAAATGTTATGTGTTATGAAAACAAAGAGACGATGATCTCATTGCATGATTTGTGACTGTAAATGTAACCACAGATGCTTAATTTTCTGAAGATCCTCCTGAGAATCAAAACACCAAAAAGTTAATCTCAGCACCTGCACCCAACCACAGCCTTGGAAATATGTGTCATTATATAATCAACATGAGCAAGCCATTGAGTCGAAATTGGGAACACCCAAACTGGCTGTGTGCACTCAGATGTTAAGACAAAGAGCATGGGTACTGGTGTGCATTATCCACACATAATCCAATTCTTACCTAAAGTAAAATAATGAAAATATTAAGTAATTTCACTGTAACTCAAAGTCTTATGGTGGAATGTAACTGTTGTATTCTTGTGAACAGTGTTTTGTTTTGGACAGCATATGTCCCACTATAGTCTAATATACAGCAATAAGAAACTCAAGAATGTACTTTTGCCAATTATTCAGTATTTGGTATTCATCCTTCTTTTTAATTCTATTTTCAGGCATCTGGGCAGTCAACTGGAAAATGTTGTTAGACGTATGTGACTAATCACATACCATTAACAGTGAAGAGCCAATAGTCAAATTAAATACACTTCGGAACAAACAAACAAAAAAACCCAACTGAAATTCATTTTCTGAGTTCTTTGGCACAAGCTTAAGGATAGCAAAATATGTTTACAGTGATCACAGTGAACCTGTGAATTATATGAGTGATGAAGGAGCTGGCAGAGGAGATTGCTAAGCCACTTTCCATTATCTACCAGCAGTCCTGGTGTAGTGGGCAGGTCCCAGAGGCTTGGAGGCTGGCCAGCGTGACACCTCTCTATAAAAAGGGCAAGAGGGAAGACCCTGGAAACTACAGGCCTGTCAGCCTGACCTCAATGCAGGGGAAGGTCATAGAACAGATGATACTAAGTGAGCTCATAAAGCATGTGCAGGACAGTGGAGGGATCAGGCCCAGTAAGCACGGGTTAGCGAAAGGCAGTTCCTGCTTGATCAGCCTGATCTCCTATGATAAGGTGACCCACATGGCTGATGAGGGAAAGGCTGTGGATGTTGTCTATTTAAACTTAAGAAAAGCATTTGACACTGTCTCCCACAATGTTTTCGTGGACAAATTGGCTGCTCATGGTCTGAATAGGTCAATTCTTCACTGGGTTAGAAGTTGGCTGGATGGCTGAGCCCAAAGATTGGTGGCAAATGGCATCACATCTAGTTAGCAACCAGACCCTAGTCGTGTCCCCCAGGGCTTGGTGTTAGAGCCAGTGTTGTTTAGTACCTTCACTGATGATGTGGATAAGGGGATTGAAAGCGCCCTCAGTAAATCTGTGAACAACTCCAAATTGGGCAGCAGTATTCATCTGACAAAGGATGGGAAGGGTCTGCAGAAGGATGTGGACAGGCTGGATTGATGGGCTGTGGCCAGTGGTATGAGGTTCAACAACACAAATTTACGGGTCCTGCATTTGCGCCACAACAACCTCATGCAAAGCTTGGGGAAGGCTGGTTGGAAAGCTCCTGGGGGGAAAAGGACCTGGGGGTGCTGACTGACAGATTGACACAGCTGAATCACCGTCCTGGAAGTGTTCAAAAAACCATATAGATGAGGCTCTCAGTACTATACTTTAGTAGTGGTCTTGGCAATCTTGATGATCCTAAAGGTCTTTTCCAACCTAGTCAGTTCTATGATTCACATGTAGGAAGATCTTTCATTTTTGTGAGAAACACGGTCTCATAAGCATCATAAGCCCAAGAACCTCCTATCTGGAACTCAGTAACAGCACTATCCTGGGTGTCCATCAGATATCTCAATTCACTTGAATGAGCTTAGTGGGAGTGTGTGCAATTCCATATAGGGAAAGAGCTGCATCCTGATCTGACCAGCAGTGCAGGTGACCTACCTAAAATCTGCTGGACAAGCAGCATCCCCAGTTCAAGCATCAGCTCAAGTATCAGCCGATAGCCACCTACCTTCAGTTTAAGTAGCGCTTAAAAAGAGTTAGAGATACTGCCTGGTGAATGAGAACTGCCCCAGGGAAACACTTGAGCTCCAACTTACTTAAGATAAGCAAGCATGAAAGGTAAGCAAACCTGGCAAAGACAGACCAGAACAGATACAGGTTAAGATCATGTGATAAGACCTGGAATAGCACAAAGCTGCATATGTTACTGGGTGGCCTGCCTGAGGTGAAAAGATTTCTTATCTCCTTTCCAGAGAGATTTTGAAAATAAATCTGCCAGTTCTAAAGGGTATATAAGCCTGACTGGTGTTTGGGTTCTCCTGGAACTAGCATTCAATTTCACATATCCCCAACTCCACTACAGCATGTTAGCTTTTCATTGCCTTATGTTGGCCTAAAAACATAGAGAAGAGGTGATTATTTCCTTCCAAATTGCTAGTTAAATATATATCTTAATGGAATAAAAGCATTGTGGGCTCAGATTATTTTTAGGCTGGAGTACTGGGTTCCCACAATTTTTCTTCCTGAGCTGTCACTGCTCTTGAAGAAACACTGAGAGAACTTGTTTATACAATATTTTTGCGGGCCATCCTCTTCCATATTTGGCTGATCAGGTAAAAAGAGAAAATAAATATGTAGAAAGAACTTTCTCTCAGCTGCCTTGGCACAAACTGTTTACTTTTTAAGAGTTTTCCCAGCACTCAGTTTCTGACCCATTAATGCATGTGAAACTACTTTGACCGTGCTGAGGTTGTGCCTTACAGTTGATTTCTTTTTGTTACAAGTAATTTTTGATTGCACTAACTTATTGTTGCTCTCTGTTCAGCCACAGGATATCTCACTATTTATATGTTTATGCCAAGCTGCTAACCATGCTATATCATAAACAACTTGTGCATAACAATTAAAAAGGTTTAAAAGCAAAAAATCTAGTCTTTGGATCTCTTCAACCAGACATACTGTTGATGATTTTTAAGTGCTAGTTTGACTGGACTTTAAAAAATCTATTTTTGAGTTAATGCAGACAAAGGTACACTGAGCTTCTTCCCCAGGCTGCCTGTGTGAGGCTAGAAAAGCTCAGATGAGAAAATCCCCAGGCTCAGTTTCCTCATTCAGTCACACACCCTTCAGTCCTGCTGTGGCTGATGGGGATAGTTCCTTCCTTCCCCTTTGCCCTGGCTATGATATTCTACTGTAATGCTGGTGTTGGCAGCAGCAATCATGCAGCACACAGCTGGCTCAGGACACTCCTCTGACAGCTATGCCCTTTTTTATGGCCTCTGTTCATGAGGTGCTCCATCTTGCCGTGTGGCTGGACGCTGGCTGATGCATCTTCTCAAGCCACCGCTGACCAGAAATCAGGCACAAGCACAGCGGTGAATGTGCAGGATCCTGGCTTCCAGGCCACCAGGAACGGCTCCGCTGACACTAAGCAGGTGTTGAAAAGGCCTCGTTTAGCTGGGGGAGCATGTGGGCTGGCCACAGTTTCCAAGTCTGGGACACCACACCCGCGGGCTCACTTGTGCGAAGGCAGCAGCTGCGCAGTCCAAGGGAAAGGGAATGAGATGCAGCTGCTGGGTCCAGTGGCGAGCTCTGCTTTGCCACTCCCTAATGCATCCCAGAGGCCACCACAGGCCCCAAGGCTTTTCAAAACATGTTCCTAACCCAGATATGATACACTGACCCTGGGCCCTTATCAAATCTTGATTCACTTCAAATCATGGATTCATGTTGAAAAAACTAATTCAGTTATTCACGACAAATATATGAAATCACCGCCTATCACAAAAGCAATTCACTTTTAGTCTTGCTATCCTTTTCAGGTGCCTTCAACTGTTAATACCTCAGCCCACATGAGCGGCCAGAGAGATTTAGAACATATTAAAAGCAGGGCTCTTTTAAAGGCAATCAGCTTGTGGGAGGTAGGAACCACAGATTTCATTTCTTTTTCAGTGTCCCAACAGTCACATTAGTTTTATTTATTAATTTATTTAAAATCTGCAGTGCGCTAAAGGCTTCTCTGCCAAATGTTACAGTGTACTAAAAACCACCTCAAAATAAGGATTTAGAACGGAAAGAGTGACACACCAACGCTAAAAATGCCAGAGTCCTGTGATCATATACTACTTCTCTTGTGCATATTTTTCCGAATGGAATGGACTAGTCAAGATTATTAAAGTTGAACATTGACTATATATTTAATATCCAAAGTTCTGGAGTAAAACATCCAGTTTGACAGAGCAGCTGAAATATCTCACTCTCCTGATATCAATGAAGGGCCAGAGTTCTGCAGCTGTGCCTGTGACGCAGGAATTTTAATAGCTTTAGAGAAACAAGAACTGAAGTTGGCACATTCAAATTGTAAATACAATTTGATAATTATGGTGTCTGTGATCTCGTAGTAGCTTTTCTTTCATACTGCAACATTTTTCTTTCAATACTTTTATGTTGGCTCATAGCTTTTATTTACTTTTTCTGATGTAACTAGAAACACTCTAAAAAATCTGAAAATATTTTCCTTCAGTAATTACAGGGTGCTTTACTTCTTTAACCTAGTCATGCTGCAGAACTAATTTGTTTAGGTTTAGAAATGGAAGCTTCTTTTTATACACTTTTTACTGTGCATAATGGGTGCTGCTGGTAGCTTACTAGGCAAATGATCCCCTGTTCTCAATTTTCCTCAGCCTTAGTAGCCTGCTCTGCCATTGGAGCTACTGGTGGCCACAGAAGAGAAACTACCACAATGCTTCTATGACATGTATCGGTATTTTTGTTAATGTTGAATTATGTCAGGGTGCATTTAGATAAAAACTGAAATGCAGTTAACGTGCCTAGAAATAATTTTAAATTTTTTGTTTATTGGATTAGATTTTTGAAATAGGAAATCAAAATTAAAGTAGGATTATGAAAGTATGTTTTGAATTTTAAGATGAGCTCCGCTTGCGAGAAGACCCAAGTAAAGGCACTGTTCGAATCCCCAGTGAGTGTGGGCAATGGAACAGATTGCCTGTTCCAAACGCTTCATACAGGATGTAACATACATAGTAATATTTCTTTTTCTCTTCTGTGTGCTGTTTTTTTCCTTTTTAAAAAAGGTGAAATTCATGTTTGGAAAGTGAACCAGGACTGAGGATTGTGTTACAGAGTAAGCCCCTTTTCTAGATAATCCCCAATGATGCTCCCGCTTTATATGACAGGATTAAGTAGGCCAAGCAGATATCCCAGACACTCTCTGCTGATAGGGACATGTCGGCCTATCAATGCAATAAACCCTTGTTATAGAAAACTCTTGGGGTTTGCTGCTATTGGCAGGTATGCTTATACAATATTAAAAATGATGCTTGAAAGATAACAGTAGCAGTGCCATTGGATCTAAGGAAGGAATTCTTTCCTGTAAGGGTGGTGAGGCACTGGAATGGGTTGCCCAGGGAAGTTGTGAATGTTCCATCCCTGGCGGTGTTCAAGGCCAGGTTGGACAGAGCCTTGGGTGCCATGGTTTAGTGGGAGATGTCCCTGCCCATGGCAGGGGGATTGGAACTAGATGATCTTAAGGTCCTTTCTAACCCTAACTATTCAATGATTCTATGATTCTATGATTGATTTGATAAACCATCTGTATGCATAATTAGGTAAACGATTATTTCAGAACAACATATCTTACATGAACAGTTGGTCTGATCTTACCAACTTTCACTTTTTTATTGATTAATTTATTTTTAATTGATTAATTAAAAAAACCTATATTTTTCTCTTAAGGCTTTCTTTGCATTGCCCACATTAAATACAGGTCTTTAAAAATATCTAGTGGTTTCACCATTTTTTATTCCTGGCTTGCCTACATTATTTGTTGTTTCCCTTTTATATATACCTGATGAGCTGATGGAACTGAAATGTCCCTCTATGGGCTGGATATTTTAACCCCTCTCAGCCCTAAAATCCTGAAAAACCTAAAATTTAAAAAAGTTCTAAAGTGCTTTGCAAGCTGTGGCCAGGAGTTTCAAAGGCATTTTCCTCTAATAGAATAGATTTAGGCATCCACATCTGGATTTAGGTATCTGAGTAAAACAGCCTCTTTCTTAGCATGGGAGAAGGTCAATGACAAGAGCAGTCATTTGCCACAACAGGGATTCACCTTTGATTAGATGCCTAACATCAGGCGTGCAGAGCTGAAAAGTCAGATCAGCGTGCATCAGAGTGTGTTAGCTGAGCCTGCAAAAACTGCCAGGATGGTTACCTTGCTCATTTTATTTTACAAGAGAGAGTGAATGGTTTACCAGGTGGAAATGACAAAAGAATTTGACTTATTTAACTTTCCTGTGGCCTTTACACTGAAAATTATCTTTGGTTGAGGATGATGGTCTTTTTCATTGACTAGTAGATGTGAGTGATCTTAGAAATACCTGGGGATCTATTGTTGCTGAAGAAATTAATTCTAGTAAGGGTTGGAACTTACATACTATGTAACAAAATTTCCTTAGTCTCCTAAAAACTCCATAACTAATTCAAGATTGTGGGTTTTAGCAAGGTTTTGAATATGATTTCTAAGCAGGCAACATACATTACATCTGCAGTTAGGTCATTATTCTGTCACTTGAAAAATCTTGCGCAGTTGTCCAAGAAAAATCAGATGACTTTAGATATTGCTGCAAAATCACCTGATTATTCAAAAAATGTTAGAAGTTATCTTAGCATCATTAGATATCACTGAGCCAAGAAGATGTCATAATTGGAATACACTGGGGATAAATTAACTTGTATTTTGTGTAGATCCCAAGTTAGTTTCACAATACCTCTTGTCATGGGTTCAGCAGCAGCAGTCATTTTTCTTTAAGTAGTAGCTGGTGTAGCACTGTGTTTTGGATTTTCGGC
>JASSUY010018369.1:0-21337 GCA_032466535.1 Forpus xanthops | reverse complement strand
TCAAGCATGGCACCTCTCCTTGTTGGCTCCTCTAGTACTTGCAGAAGAAAGTTGCCTTCCACACAATCGAGGAACTTCCTGGATTGCTTGTGCTGACTGCTCAGCTGTCCTCAGACAGAATTCTATACTCTCCAGCCTAATCCTAACATGAAAAGCTACTCCCCCTCTCCACCTGACATGCCTGTCTTTTCTAAAGTGCTTGTAGTCTCATGCTCTGCTGGGGAGGAGGGGAAGCTGGGAGGAAGCAGAGACAGGACACCTGACCCAAACTAACCAAAGAGGTATTCCACACCATTGCACATCATGCACACTATATAAACTGTGGGAGTTACTGGGAAGGGTTAGATCGCTGCTCAAGGCATGCTGAGTATAAGTCGGCGGGTTGTGAGCGGTTGTATTCTTTTCCCTTGTTATTTCTTTTGCCATTATTATTATTGGTGGTAGCAGCAGTGGTTTGTGTTATACCTTAGTTACTGGACTGTTCTAATCTCAACCTGTGGGAGTTACATTCTTTTGATTCTCCTCCCGATCCCTCCAGGGGTGTGGGAGGTAAGGGAGGAAGTGAGCGAGCAGCTGCGTGTTTCTGGATTGCCAGCTGCTCTTAAACCACTACACAGGATTTCAGAGGGACCTGCTGATAAGGGCAGTGGGAGAAACAGCCCCACAACTGTGACATTCCCACCTGTGGGGGAGGAACCCTACATCACCACACAATGCAGCTCTCTTGCCCTGTAGGACAGGGAGCACTCCATGTACTACAACCTAATCCTGAGCATTAGGGAAAGCACTTTCAAAACAATTCTGATCGTAAGTCACTTAATAATTTCTTAACTCTTATTTCCACTGATTTGCATATACATCTGTTAAATACATTCATCTCAAGAAGATTTGACTACATGTCAATGGCTCTACTCAGGTTTAGATGCTAAAATGTCAAAGATACTGGGGTCCACTTGCAGATGTGTCAGCATGAGGGAGGTGGAGGGTGCCCAGGACTTGTCACAAGTCCAGAGGCTGGGAAGCACCAGATGATTTTATTAACTCATACACAAGCAAAATCAACAGAAGTGTAACCTAGTTCTTTACAGAAGGCCATTTAATGGCCAGCTAAGGTTAAAAGATAGGAGGTTTGAAACTTCAGTGCCTCAGAAAAAGGCTGATAAAGCTGCAGAAATGACTGTTGTGCCTGGAAAGCAGGGGTGCAGGAGCACCACAGGGGGCTCATCATGGAGGCAGAGCAGGCATCTCTGCCCTCCACTCTCAAAGCCCAGCCCAGCATATGGATAATTGCACTTTTTATCATTTTCATCTTCACTCTTTGATTCCATCTATTTTCTATCGCCTATTAAAAAAGCAGCTTTCTATGAAGCCAGCAGTGTGGCTGTTTCCCGTGCATCACACCTGTGCCTTAAACACCTTTCAGAAGTGGTTCCTGTACAGCCTCACACTGAGTCATCTTCATCTGCTCTTGGAGGAAGCAGCAAAGCCATGTGCTGGTTCAGACATCAACTAATAGAAGCCACCTTTAACCTTGCTGCTCTTTTTTCTTTCCTTTCTATGAATATATTATCTTGCTTGCTCAGTCCTCAAGGAAATTTGATGATATTTGGCAATCAGCATATCAACTAGCTTTTCTTCTTTCCTTGAATAAAGAAACTATTTTAATGCTAAAACTTATCAAACAAAGATTTTTCCCTGTAAAACCCAGTTTGACTAAAAGGGATATGACAAAGGAATTGCAAAGCTCCTTTACTTAATACTGCAATTTCCTCCTGTTCTTTGCTTGGACAAGAACAGGTCCATGTCCAAATGTCCTATGCAAAACTACGTTCCTCCTCTTCCAATTTCTTGCCATGGGGAACATCCTCTAGAACAGACTGAAAGAAGTGAAGCTCCCCAAAAAGGCACTTTAATTAAATTGCATTAAATATTTAGAATTCACATCACATTCATTTGACACATTTTCTTTTTAGCACCATCATTCATCTATTTTATTGTTTCTATTTCAATGGAAACTCACTTGAAATTGCAGCTATGTGTCTGAATCCTCACTGTGGTGTAAAGACAAAGTTCAGTCCATGAAGTCAGCTAGTAGTAGTTTTATTTTCAGTCATTAACTATCAGTGCAAAGTGTATACTGAAGAGAGAAAGCCCTGTTTTGCCTATATGTGTCTGACAAATGGTGTTGCTCTACCTAGAGAGAAACATAACTGGTCAGAGCAGCCATTGCTGCAGGGCATGACGCACTTCAGTCGCCTAATCATCAGCTAAATAAAATACAAACCCACATTGTCGGGGCAGACCTGACATTATGCAGAGACAGATTTTATTCCCGAAACAGATTTAGCTTGATTTTTTTGCCCTTCTAAATACCAGCATTCATCAGGTTGGGTTATAAAGACTATTAGGGAGACTGCAGTGAACAGATTAGCACAGAAACTGAACCCATGTTTTGAACAGCAAAACAGCGTCCCTGGGAAACCTCCCACTTCTCTCCATTTTTGGCTTTTCCAGAAGCAAGCAGATAGGAAAAATAGAAGGGGAACAATAGCTGTTGGTGTCTGTGGGTTCTCTTTACTGTGCAGGTTATTATAAATATTACATTAGAAAAGTTAGAGAGACCACACAGAACAGCAGCTAGCCCAGAACATTTAAGCTTCAGGTGTGAAATGGAGATGTAGCAGAACTCCCCACTGAGAAGGGAGAAATTAAGCAGAAAAAGAGAATCTTTCTTTGTTCTCCAAGCTTCAAAGCTGGGAAACTTAATGCCAGTCCACTGCAGCAGCAAGAAATTAGGAGTGACTAAATACTCAGGAAGATAACTTAGGACATGGAAGTGGCAATGAAGAACCTTTTCAGCAGCACAGCAGGGTGGCAGGAGCAGAACTCTTCATTGCCCTTTGCTTTGCTCCATCCTCCACTCTCCTGTGGTCCCTCTGCATAGGAGGCAGCAGCATCAGAACCATCATAGGGTGCAGCTCCGGCAAGGGGAGGCAGAGCTGAGCTTGGACGCATGGAGGACACTACTTGGACATTGTAGTGCTGGGGACATCAGCAGCTTTCCTACCCACCTCCTCATCCTCAGCTGAAACATGGAAACTGAGCACCCCCAGAACCCTCCAATGGGACCAGGGTAAGGGCTCTCCTCCCACCACCCAAGGCCTTAAGCCAGAGCATGATTCCTGGGTGATATTTTGCTTTCATTTCAAACATTTGCAAGATGAATCCAAGCCACAGAGAAACTCCATGTCCAGCAGGTTCAGGGCTGCCACTGTGGGGAGCAGGAAGGTCCCTTTGGCATGGCCCGGCACCAAGCACCATGGCTAAGATCAGCCCCAAAGATTTGAGACTTGCATAAGAAAATTTGCTTTAAAATGTGTATAAGAAAACTTTGTTTCTTTCACCATTCTAACCTTTATTGAGGGATTGTTGTTTGGCATTTTCCAGCTTTCCAGTCATACCCATCAGGGATGTTGTGGTGGTCTTGATAAGAGATCTTTCTTTCATGCTTTTGTGATTGTAGTTCAGCAGTCAGTGTTGTGTGGAGACATGGCTGCTTCACACAGTTATGTCTGGGTAAAGCTTTTGGACTTAACAGGAACAACAAATAAATTGACCCATTCAAGTCTACTGAAGTCTAGCAGCATGATTCTGCAGGGCAAGTACTGGAAGGTGCAGACTAAGTTAGGAGCTTTCTTGCAAGCACACATCACAGTCCCCCAGAGCAGGTTTTTATTGTTTTGAGGGTTTCTTTTTTGTATTAAAGTTGAAGTATTCTGTCTACAGAGCCACACAGGTGCCCCTAACGTTTATTTGTTTTCCTAAAAAAGTTGCTAAGCACAGAGTAGGTTAAATACAATGAAGCAGATAGGCCCAAGAATCAGAAGTGCGAGAGGGGAAGTCAAGCTTAAGAATGACAGAACATCTTTGCCTTGATGTCCACAGGAAAAACACAGCAATTATCCCAGAACATGAACAAGTTCCCATCCAGAATAGATACATACAGCTAAGTTACAAAGCCAGGGGAAAAAGGGATTTTCCAGTGGTAACACTGACAGGTGCTTACAGAAAAGGCAGTGAGAGCTGCCACAGTTCAAAAAAATGAAGGGTAACTAATGTAAGATACAAAGAGTCTTTATGTGATCTTGCATTTTGAAAGGAAGACTAGCAAGTTACGGTTAAATTGAGATGGGAACAACTATGCCACAAAATATCCTACATAAGGAAGTCAAGGCATAAGCAGTTTGAAGCATGTCATGGTTTCAAACACCATAGCGATGGCAGCAGCTCCACAGTGGGTCCCACTCCTGCAGCTTCAGTGCTTTTTCTAATGCAGGGGAAAGGCTGAATGTATCACAAAATACCCTTATATCTAATAATGAATGAGGTAATGGGAACACTAATAGTAGAGTATCATAAGGTACAATTTCTTCAGAAGTACTACCATTATTATTAACAGGTTACTATATAATTTTGCCCTGGTGATCTTAATTTTTCTCCTTTGCTTTGATCTTTTTCCTCTAGTTATGAGCAGAAATAGTCCCAAGATTCGCATGACCAACTGAACTATAGTTTGATCTAACCCACAATAAATTAGAATAATTACAAAACCTCTCCCAAAATTCTGAGTTAGATCATCTGCTACCACAGCAACAAGCTCTATGCCAACGAGCTGGGAGAGACTTCATCTAGCCTAAGCTCAGTCACATCAGGGCTTTATCTGGCAAGAGTAAAAAAATTGTACTTTAGGAGAGAGGAAAAACATTGTGCTGTTAACACCAGTACTGCACTCAAAGGTGCAGGTATAAACAGCATTAAATTAGCTTATGGTCTTATTTCCACAATAATGATAAGTTATTGAATATAATTGGTCTTTCAAGTGAACCACTGCAGGCTCAGCTCATCTTCTATTACTCCTAACAAGGTATTTCCTTGTTGCAAAACTCCACCCAAATAATCTCACTATTCAAATACGTTGGACAGCACACATCTGGGACCTTAATCTGCTTCTCTGCCAGCCTGCTGTAGGAGGAGCATACCTGAAAATGAGGCATATACACTCCAAGGTTACTGTGACAGTCCCCCAACCTTAGGCCAGGGCAACAGCATTGTTAGTATATTGAGTCACTTGGACAAAAAAACCTCCACTCTCTACCAGATTTGGAAATGGTGCTAGAAAATGAATTCCCAAGAATATTTAACCTTTGGTTCTGGTCAGGTTTAGGGTTTGTTTCTTTTTTTTTTTTCTTTTTTTTTAAATCTCCAGCTATTCCAGCTGAATAGCAGGGCTGGATTTTTGAGATTATTATTTCTCTTTGATATGTCAGCAGCACATGCAGTGATCTCTGAACTGTGACATTTTCTTTTTGGATGCATGTTTCCAAAGTGGTAGCATCAGGAGAAACAAGGGTCAGGCATCAGTGAATCTCAGAAACTCAATAGGGAAAATAAATAAGAGGGTTTGGATGCTCTGCTAGCATTTCCCTGCAGCTGGGAGAATATTTGACATTGAACCATCTACATACAAATGCCAGCTTGGTTTTCTAAAACCCTCTGCAGTCTTGTTCACCCCTGGATTCAATGAAGACAGAAGGCAGGGAAATCTGTCCATCTCTCTTACTCTCAGGTAACTCACTTTTAAACACATTATACTGAAATAAATATATATGAAAGCACTACTTAATGCAAAACCAATTACCGTAAAGATGTTTTTAAAACAAAAGACAGTAATATTAAGCAAGAAAGTGCCTAAGGCTACAATAGCTATTGTGAAGTTTCTTAAAAAATTAAACAAAAAAAAAAGCTGTCTTTTAACCCTTTCATTTTACCACTGAAACCTAGAGCATCAAAGTGCAGCCATGAGCACTGCCCCAGGCATCAAGAGAGCAAATTCTTTCCATGGCTTACTGGAGGCCAGAGGAGGCCATGAAGATACTCCAAGGACTGAAGCATCAATTCTATGGAGACAGGCTAAGATAGCTGGGCTTGTTCAGCCTGAGGAGCTGAACTTGAGGAGCTTACTAACAGTTTGGCAAGAAAGACCAAAGCAGCAAACCAGCCCAAAGGGAAATATTAGACAAATGAGTGCAAGTGGCAGAATCACCCAGGGCAGTTGTGGGTGAGGACTTGAAGCAAAGATAATCAGTACGGTGGTAGGGTTCAAAAGAGAAGTCTTCAGTTTGGGACCAAATTACTTTATCCAGGCTGTCCTGCCCGAGCTGATGGAGAAAACCTTACCTTTATATTTGCCGACATTAAGAACTTAACATTTCAATAGAAATGTTGGACCCGATCATCCTTGATGTCCCTTCCAACCTGGCATTCCATGATCCTGTTAATAAAATCTTGCATCCTGAATTCTCTGTTTAGCGGAGAGTAAATTGGTGATGAACAGATAGCACTTGACTCCCAAATTTTGGCAAATCTTGAGACAGCATTTGTATTTGATGACAGCTGTGATACATGGCACTATGTTACAGCCAACAGACCATGTGATATTCAGCACATAGTATTAATCTGGAGTCTGGATGGCACTGATTCATAACACAGGAATACCAATTCCATCTATAATTTTCTATAGAAAATAACCCACATGTAATTTTTATAATGTCAATTAAATCAGGACTCCCATTTATTAAAGTGCATTAAAAAGCACTTTTACAAGCTCTGCTAATGATCCTTAAGTACTTTTAATTACAGCCTGGACAGCATTGATTTCACTGCTCTAGATTCTCACAAGGCAGCTGTACTCCAGATGCACGCAGCTTAACCTCACTGCGCACCTTCTTGCTGAGTCAAGGATTTACCAGCACTAGTTTTGTGCTGCAGCAACAGGCTGGTTCTGAAACTCCAGGACAGCCCTTTGCCACAATGGCTCCTACCAACACCTTGTGGATTAACCCACCTCTGCTACTCCAGACTCTCATCAGCTGCAGGTGAGCAGGTAAGCATGCCAAGAGAAGAGACACCATGAAGGGATGCTTACCAATAGCAGATTTCCCTACCTGGAAGAAGCTTCTCTTGCTCTTTTCCCACCTCTCAGATGAACAGGGTCCTCCTCCACTTCAAGTAACACCCTTAAGGATGAATAACAGCATTGTTTTCTGGAGGACAGTTGATGCTATTAACTGCTGTAAAACATAAGTTAACATTGCAAATAACTGATGTTACCAAGTACACTAATAAGGCACTTAACAGTAATAAGAATTACTCCACAGCAATAAAACATCAGTTGAAGTCCATCAAGATATGGACAGCCACAGAGGCATAATATTGTTTCAATGAACTGCCAGGAAAGGCTTGGTTTCTTTGATGCTGGAGCTGTTTTTGTTATTGTTTCTTTCAAAATTGCCAACTAGCAAAGCAAAAGCTTTACATGAAAGAGACCCATGCAGGCTTCATTAAAATGATAGAGGTAGGGGTTAGTTTTCTCTTCCAAATCAATGAGTGCAGCTCCATTAGTTTTAAAGCTGTCAAGTATTTGAGTAAGTAACTCTTCTGCTATGAGATGGAGCATGCACAACAGCATTTGAGCCCAAATTGTCTACTAAGAAGATTTTAAAGATGCTAAAAGTTAAAATAAAAAACTCATTGTGGGAAGATCTAAGTGCAAGAAATTTCCTTATAAGAAATTTGTAAAGTGTGACTTGGACAAGCTAAGGTTTTGAAAAAACATGGTTTTGCCAGTACTGCCCAATGCATGGTTCATTTTTTCTATTTAACCACGAACATGATGAATTCACCTCTAGAGGTACCCTAAAAATTCCCTAACAGAATGATTAACAAGACCTCTCTTACCTTGCCTCATAACGTTTTTACAAGTGATTTGCTCCACATAGTGCTGGGAAGGAAAGGTAAAGGAGGAAGGACACACTCTGGTCAGCTGGACCTTTCCTCTGTATTTTTCAGTTTCATCATGGAATCACATAACTGAGCAATACCTTACTGAGCTCATGCTACTACTAAAAGCAGAGAACCCTATTCCTGATTCCCTCAGGCATTTCCATCCCTGTCTATACCTCCACTGGGTGCCAGGGGAGCCCCTCAAATCTAGTGCTCAGGTTCTTGCATCCATGGGCTGCTGCAGCTCAAAGCGCATGGCGTTAAAAAATCACAAGGCAGTATCTACTGACAGAGGCCTTTGTGATGCAGCTATTTGCTCTATAAAACCATTGATTTCTTAATAGAAATCAAAAGTTAGATTCTCTTGTGCAAGAGAATTAAAATCTCACTTTTGAGCATCACCGGGACATTTTTTACATTACTTCTATCCCGTATTCATCAGAGCATCTCCTCTATTCCAGAGCTAGTTGTTAGCCAAGACCAGTGAACATAGATTGCTCCAGATTCCCTATCTTCTTTCAACCAGGGACCTAAAAATTCTTACTTACCTCCTGCAACAAACTGACTCATCCAAGTAAAGATACCTAAGGTACTTCATCTCTTTGCTTGGACTATACCCAAGATGCCTGTGTTAGCTGGATCAGGGATCCTGCCACTGAAGCTGAAAATCCAAGTGTTTTCTGTCTTTTATAAAAGCCTGAGGTTCCATATGTCATGCACTTGCTTAATTACTTTATTCATATATTAAATGCAGTCAGTCATACTCAGTCCTAAATTCCCCTTTTTTGAGATGCAGTACATTATTTCTCTATTTCTATGCAATCCTCCTGCTTTCAGAACATAGCCCTTTCAAGCAAATCTCCACTAATCCCTTGACAGACATTCCACTCTTGCCAGGTGCATCTGCTCAGCAGTCTCAACTTGTTCCCAGCAGTACGAGGTAGAAAAGACCTTGGTGTTCAATGCAGCATACTGAATGCTCCACTACAAAACTGGGAAAGCACTAGCAGGTCTCCCAGGAAAAAGCATGATTAAGGGTGCACCCTAACATGTAGCCTTTGGGCCATTGCTCCCAGCTGATGAAGAAAGTCAGGGTCATACTCTGCTTGAAACAGCTCTGTTTTCTCCAGGAGGCAAATGCATTTACAGATATTCCAAACCATGCTAATGTCAGTGAACCAAGTACAGCTGATTCAGACTCGCAGCACTGGTAAAGAAGACGAAATGGCACCTTGGGGGAAGGTTGGCATGAGGTAGGTTACTGGAGATCACATCGTCTGAAGGATGAGCTGAGCTAATGAAAGAAACATGCAATTATTTCACTCAGCAGATTTATGTGGCTTTGTGAACTAGGCAACCTATAAAGTAGTAAGTACTACGTGGTAATTCATTCTATTATTATAGCTCTAACGAAGCTGCTTCTCTCTCACAGTGGCAAGAAGGAACATCTCCAACCTCAGAGCTCCGTTAAGTCAGCATGAGCTCAGTGTTAAATTTTTCACATCTTGAATGTTATTTCCATAGGAGTTTGGTAATAAAACTAGCACCTTTTGAATCACATGCAATAAAGACAGTTTTTGCTGGTTACCTATTTCCATTTCAAACTCAAATGTGAAGCAAGTTCAGTGCAGAGAGGTGTAAGGACCTGTGCCCTCTGGAAACATGCAGTGAGCAGTAATTAAGTTCAGCTCTGAAAAAAGTAAGAGTGCCTACTGCACATCTTCTATACTGAACATCTTCATGGGTTGAAACTAGATGATCTTTAAGGTCCTCTCCAACCCAAACCGTTCTGTGATTCTATGATTCTATATCGAGTTTAAAAAAGCACGAATTTATTTAAAGAACAGCTTGAAGAAACTAGAATCAGAAAAGCAGATCCCAAAAGCATTTGTAAAGGAGAACATTTGTCAAGTGCAGGATCAGGAGGGTCCTGCTGAGATGCCTAAGCAGAAAAATATCACTAAGTGATGCAGGGGAAATCCTGGCATAAGGTACATGATGCTGGTCTCTGCCCCAGCAGCCTCACAATCCCAACAGGTCGCTTCATGCCAGTGGCAAGCAAATTCATGCCCAGAGACCATCTTCCTGTGCTACTGTTTCTACTTCTCTTCCAAAATGTGTTCTGGAGCAGGGGTGGAGGCAAGGATCAGATTTAGCAGTGTTTTCCAGCTGCAGACACAACTCTCAGATCCTCCAATTTACCATCAGTTACAGAAAAACTGTATTTGGGACCCTGCTGATTTTCCAAGTCCACTAAAAAGCGGGAGGTGTTTTGTTCTCAGGCTGCCCAATAGACATCACATCTGGCCTGGAGACAGCTTTTTGACAACCAGCAGCAAAACTGGTCTTGAAGAGTTGGGAAGACAAATACCATCACTGACTATTCTCCCAGCCCTATATGCAGAGCATGGTACCATATGGTCTGGAAAACCCCTTTGGTCAGCTGGGGTCAGCTTCCCCAGCTGCTTCCCCCACAACTCCTTGTGCACCCCCAGCCTCCTCATTGGTGGGGTGAGGAACAGAAAAACCCATGACTGTGTAAGCACTGCTCAGCAGTAATGAAAAAATCCCTGTGTGATCAACTCTGTTTACAGAAGGAATCCAAACCACAGCTCCAGACCAGCTACTATGGAGAACATTCATTCTATCCCAGCCAAACCTGGCAAAAGCATGCAGCAGTGTCTGAAGGCAGGTTTGTCAGGGTGCCCTGGCATCAGACCCTCTTTTACAGTCATGTCACTGATACAGAGCAAATGAAAACCAAGGCTGTTTGGTAATTGAAGATCCTGAGAGGAAAGACTCCCACATTCCCTTCCCTACAGCTCTTCCGAGCACCACCAGACCTCTTGGTGACTGTCTTTCTTTATAGTTCTTATAGGAACATACTGATCAAGACAGTTTCAGGTAAGAGAAAAGGGAAAAAAACATTGAGAAGAGCAGGGAAATTCATACATGGTCAGAGAACCACAGGCCCAGAGCTCCATGTGTCATCTAAGCAAGAGAAACAGTCTCTTCTTGTTAGGGTTGAATAACCAGAAATCAGAGCCGACAGAACAAAAATTGGCTGTAAAAGTGTCAGACTTCTCAAACAAGGGAGGTGCAATTCTGGCAAAACTTGAAGATCAGCAGTGGAAAGAGGGATAAGAAATTAACTGCTTCTTCCAGATTCACATGAGCTGTTTTAAGAAACAGGAGCTAAGAGGTTTAGAAGTACAGAAGCCGAATGTTCTGTCAGTTCTGCTCCTTCCTTAAACACAAGAGTCCTCTTACTCTGCTGCGTCAAAGATAGTGTACCAGGTCAGCAAGCTGGCTTTAGCTGAGGGACAGATACTCTCTGTTACCTTCCACAAAGCTCACCAAAGTATGCGGTTGCAGGCAGAGAGGAAATGGGAATTTCAGCAGAGTTCCTGTAATATCATAATCACCATAACTCAACCTGAGACCCTAACTGACAAATGGTGCTGCTCTACCTAGAGAGAAACATAACTGATCAGAGCAGCCATTGCTGCAGGGCACGGCACACTTCAGACAGCTCATCATCAGCTAGATAAAATACAAAACTACACACTCTCCCTCCCAGTACTTTATAAAGAAACCCATCAGAATAAATGACTGAATTCTGAAAAAAAAAAAAAGCACAAAAAAAAAAAAAAACCCACAAAACAAATGAACACCAAAAAAACCCCACGCAAAAAAAACCACCAACATTTAAGTACAGACTTTCTTCCCCCTCCAGCTTGGGGAAGCAACCTCCCCAAAAACTGGCACAAAGAGGACAGAGCTACTTGCAGTTTTATAGCTGCCCAAGGATCATGCATCCAATTTTAGTGTTCTGTAATACCTTATCCTGCCAACACACTTGCTGAGTCTGTCCTGGAGACCTGAACTATCCCATAATAGCCACCTGCTGTGTTTCTGCATGGTTGCAGCCTCACTGGAAACATCTGGATAACAGCATATCTGGATAGCATTATTGTGTCACCTGGCCTTGGAAGTACAACCCTGGCACCACATTTTCTACCAGTCCAAGTTGCCTTTTGCAGAAATTCCATTCTTGTCTGCTCCCACAATATTTTTATGTTTTTACACCTCTCAGTATCTCTCACATACAATACTGTCTTGGATTCAGCAGTAGCAGTCATTTTTCTCCTTCTTAGTAGCTGGTGCAGCACTGTGTTTTTGAATTTAGGCCTGGGAACAGTGGTGATAACACCAACATTTTTACTTACTGCTCAAATATTTACTTTGACCAAGGACTTTCTGAGCCTCGTGCTCTGCCAGGGAGGAGGGGAAATCAGGAGGAAGCAGAGACAGGACACCTGACCCAAAGTGACCAAAGAGGTATTCCATACCACAGCATGTCATGTCCAGAACGTAAAAACTAGGTGCAGGAACCCAAAATAGTAGGTTCACAGCTTGGTCGGGCTTGGTATTGGTCTGCAGGTGGTAAGCAATTGTATTCTCTTCCCTTGTCATTATTATTATTAGTGGTAGCAGTAGTGGTTTGCATTATACCTTAGTTACTGAAATGTTTTTATCTCAACTCGTGGGTGTTACATGCTTCCAGTTCTCCTCCCCATACCCCTGGGAGCAGGGGGGAAGAAAGCGGGGAAAGTGAGTGAGCAAACTGCTCAAGTTATGGCTGGGCTTAAACCACAACAAATACCCATTCTTATCCATTCTTTTTATGCTGGCAGCCCATCCACACACCCTAAAGACATGTTAAAACTGTTACTTTTCATTTGTCCCTCATAAAAACATACAGAAAAAAAAAGTTACTAGTGTGCTGAAAGACAAAGTAGCTTTATATAATCTGAAATAAGTGTATTTGCTTCCCCCTTAAGCAATATTTGAGCTTTAATAAATCCCTAAAACTACCTTCAAGGTGGAGATGTTTCATCAAATCACACCGACAGAGGTAACTAAACAGCTCAGGCAAATGACCACACAGAGCTAGTGCATCCACTCTCTTTGCTCTGTATCATTTTTAACCTTGTTTAAAAGCATATCAGTGTCAGCACAATAAGGATTATGCCATTTTAAAGAGAAGAAACACTTTGCAATTAATTCACTCCCCATGTGGAATGATAAAGGATTCCTGCTTTGAACAGCTTATACAAATAAATGTTCCCGATATCCTGATGACACTTTTCAAATCCTGGGTTCACTTTTCAAGCCATGCATTCTCTCTAGAGTACATGCTGTCTGTTCACTTGCAAATGATTGCATTTGGGAAGAGGCAAAGAAGTTAGTAGCAGGAATAATGGCAGAAACTGAAGGCATCAGATTGAGAAAAAGGTAAAACCATAGAAAAAATATTAAAAAAATATAAGTCCTCATGGAATGCAAGTTTAAAACCAAGATCTTTGTGTTTCTCACTCACAGCTTAGAAATACAATCCTCACATGTTCCAACCTGCTCCTAAGCACATCAGCACCAGTCAGTGAAATCAACAAAAACTCAGTTGATCACATGGGTTTTCACACAGCAGATCACATTGTTAAATCAGAATAGGATAGAAAACGCTGTTCAGTTTCCTTAAGTTGTCACTTTAAATAGGAATTAATATGAATAAGAATCAAAGATAATTTCACAAAAGCTTTAAGTAACAACAGGAATATTTGACCATTGAAGGGCACCATTAACTCTTCCCGTCTTACAACAGTAAATACAGCGTAAGCAAGAAAACCAAAACTTTACAACCATTACCACAAGAAAAGGGTTAACTGTCACAGTATCACTGCACAGTAATACATGCTGTGATCCAGAGGCTTTCATGAGAAAGAGCACAGAAAGCCTTTTCCCCCACCTAGGCTAAACTGTGGGTCTCCCTCCCAAGACCAGCAAAAAGCAAACAGCAACAATGCCACCAGGAAAGCATTTTCCATAGGTGATAGAATCAAACAAATCACCCCAGCAGATACAGTTATCCCTTGCCCTTCTGCCTTGAACATGCAAAATACACTGCTGTCAAAAAAGCACCACACCATGTTTGACACTGGTTTAAAGATCTTAAGTGCAGACAGCTCCCCCACCAACAAAGAACCACTGCAGCAGGTTGCTTGTTTCACTGCAAGGCACACAGCACGTTCATAGTGCAGGAGAAGCCTAATGCACACATTAATTCTCTCTCACCAGCAGAAATGCAGCAAGCTTTCATCCCTGGAAAGCTTCCTTGGTTTCTACATGTGCTTAGACCTCCCTCCCCCAATCTAACTCTCAAAGTCATGCTACACCAGACTAAACTAGTCATGCTTCTAGCAAATTCCATTATCATCAACAAGAACAGAAATACAAATCCAAGCTTAAACCCATCCACTGCTGAAACACCTACATATGAACTTTAACTAATAGCCAAGAGCCACCAACACCTCCCACCAAGATCCGGCCCAGGGAAAGAGAATTGGTTCTCCCAGTGTCTTCTCTGAAAGGCCATTAGCCTTTCTGCAGGTGGGAATTGTCAGCTCAGATTAGACATTGCCCAATTAAGACCAGCTAATTCTGCTAGACGGATTTTTATCAATCACACTACAATTACTGCAAATACAGGTTTATTCAAACTGGAATTAAGAGCTGGAATCAGCACTTTAAATCATTTAGGGAACTCTGCACACACAAATCACTGATTTATACACACCATCTGCAACTTACCTGCCTAATTTGTAGTTGTATTTCAAAGCATGCTTTACTTGCATTGACTAATGCATTTATCTATCTCACAGGGGTCAAGCAAAGTGCTTCTGCTACAGGCATGCCCCACTTGCTAATACACTACTGTGATTACATTATTATTGCTGTTTAATTTTGTTATTAACTGGAAAAAACTAGTGTTTAGCAAACAACTTGCAGTTTCTGTTCTATATGTGCAAAGTCCTAATTCTCTTACTTGCTGATGAAAGCACCATACCCCTCTGGGTACTGCAGCTATTGCACAGGTAGACTGTAGCATCTTTACACTGCTGTTTATGTCAAGCAAACTTAGCAAGCCTAAATTTTGCTTCCTTATATAATTCTGAAAGGCCATTTTTTCAGTGAGGTGAACACAAACCAAAGGATGTAACTCTGGGGACAAGAGAGGTGGCAGAAGGGAGGGCAAAGATGATTTTATTCTGTTTTGGTGATGAATATTTCTGTCCCTGTAGCTGAAATAACCCCTAAACACGCTCCCTAAGTCCCAAGAGCATCTTCAAGAAGCGTTTGCAGCTTGTGCACAAGCACTCTTTGAAATGTAGGGTTCTTCAGTAAATTGGTTTTTTTTAAGAGAATTAGAAAGATCAGTTTAGGAACAAAAGGACATGTTTTAATTGCTGTTAGATACTTCAAGGCATGCTTCATGGGACTATTAATAAAATGCACCAAGGGAATGAAGACACCAGCACATCACATCCAAGACAAGAATTAATGACCCCATAAAATACTCCCTGGTGTACCTTAAAGCTAAACTGGCAATATTTATAAATTAAAAATTAACATTTCCAAGCCTCCTACTGACAGCAGCTATATTGCTGAAGAAATTAGTGACAGCCTTAAAACAACGAACACACCAAACAAAACAAACAAGAAAACAGCACAGCCATAGTTATTGCAAGATACTTCTTCTCTATCAATTCCAGTTGATAAATGACAGATGTAACTTGGTATTACCAGGCTGACAGCTAACTTGTTATTTCTGAACTTGTTCTCGAGGTACCATATATTGTTGATATTGATGTGATGTTGACAACTCTTTGACCTTGCAAAGTTTCACAAAAGAAAAATCCATAAGCCATGGACTGAACCGTAATATATTTTAATGACAGGCCAGCGAAGATTGAAGGAACAGTTCTCAATAAGGTATCAATCACTATTTTTCACTGCTAACAAAAGTGAGAAAAAGTGTTTGACAAATGACAGTGTTTTTAAATTTACCCAATCAAAATGTGGTTTAGCCTAAAACTCTAATGTCAAAATACCACATTTTACACGTTGTTTTGACAAGAAAAATCATATGTTTTGTAGAATTTGCTTCAGCAAAATGAGATTTGCTGAAGTCAGTAGAGTGAAAAGTTGAGTCAAGGGTTGCTCATAATAACCCTGGCCAGGGAGTGATTCTATCCATGGAAAATATTGATGCTGTAAATATTGGCAAGTGCTGATCTGAATAACAGAAGTGGGAACTTTGGGCTGTTAGAAGGATGAAGCTGCAGCTTTGTGGCCTCCTTCTCACGGGACCAGGAGGTAGTGTGTGGGAAGAGTAGGGGCTGCAGGACTGCCTTCCTCATTTTGGCAAAAAAATATTGGAACAGTTTGTGGGTGGGAGGTTTGACGTGTGATACACAACAGTGTGTACTGCAATGGGGTATGAAGTCACACAATGTTCACTCCAGATTCCATGGAACTCAGTGTACAGTGAGCTGTTAGAATGAGTCCAGAAGCCATAAAGGTGCTCCAAGGGCTGGAGCACCTCTCCTGAGGCTGAGAGAGCTGGGGTTGTTCAGCCTGGAGAAAAGAAGGCTCCAGAGGGACCTTGGAGCAGCTTCCAGTACCTAAAGGGGACAACAAAAATCTGGCGAGAGGCTTTTGACAAGGGCATGTAGGGATAGCACAAGAGATGATGGCTTTAAAATGAAAGAAGGGAGATTTAAATTACTATGAGAGTGATGAGGCACTGGGGCAGATTGCCCATAGCTGTGGCTGCCCCCTCCCTGTCAGTGTTCAAGGTCAGGTTGGACAGGGTTTGGAGCAACCTGATCTAGTGGGAGGTGTCCTTGGCTGTAACAGGGGTGTTGGAACTGTATGATCCTTGAGGTCCTTTCCAATCTAAAGGAACCTCAAGGTTGATTATATGACTTTATGACTCCTGCCTTACAGCAGGTAACCCAAAGGTACAACCTACAGCCCCAAGGGCAGGTACAGCAGCAACTGGCTGTCGCAGTGAGCTGTCATCATGGTGTGTGAGGACACTGGCCCTGTGTCCACCTTCCAAAATCCTCTCCCTGTCCGGACAAACAGCATCAGAGGATGCTAAACCAAGAAAACCTTGTTTGTTACTTCCCAGACAAGTTGCTCTTGTCTTTTACTCTATTTCTCATGCAAAGTTAAATATTTTTTTCAAGGAATTAAAGTATTTTGCCATAGTGTTAAGCAGTTTTATTCAGAACACCATGCATTGTCCAACTGCTGCTTGATATTTCATGGGTACAGCTCATGAGCACACTATAGACAATAAATATAGTGATCAACTTATCCTGAGATCCCACGTTTTATCAACGTATAAATCCCTGCTATAAAGTGACAATGACATAAGTGAGGGTCTTTCATACAAATGGAATCTCCAAAAAAAAAAAAAAAAAACCAACCCAAATTCTCCTTCTGGAAAAAAAAAAACCAGAAGAAATGAAGTCTCCTGCTCTAGTCCAGCTAAAATAAAGTAGTCGAACAGAGGTAGCATGAATTGAACTCATAGACTGATAGGAAGGGAGCTTCAGAATCATCTGGTCCAAAATTGTAAAATTATTTGACTTTTAAAGGTATTCAATTTAAAATGTACAATATTCATCTCAAAAATACAAAAACTTTCAGAAAAAAAAAATAAAAACCCATGTTGGATTGGAAGCTGAATAGCTGATATATGGAAAAGCTGTATCATCAGTGAGATCTGATCGCAGGTGTGCTCCCCACAGGGCTACAAGATGCCTGGTGCTAGAGATGCTGCTGTAAAATATCTTCATTAACCATCTGGGAGGAAAAACCACTTCCCACAGCAAAGTCATTTGTGGCACAGGTGTTAATGGCAACAGAAAAACCATCTAAAACAATCTGAGAAAGAAAAGGCTGTTCAAATGCAATGCTGACAGTGAGGCCAGACCTAGCGTGATGAACCCAGCCAGAGGCATGAAAGCCAGGGTGAGAGGTTGCCCCACAGGAAAGAGGATAAACCGCTCTAGAATTTACTGTAATATAGCACATTTTAAAAAAAGGAAATATGATTTTATTTTTTTGAATATTTTCATTTTTTTGTTTTATTCCTTGCACTTCATGAAATATGTGTATTTTCTTGCTCTTTCAGGGCTTTCGTTGTTCTGACACCTCTCTCATTCTGCTGCTGTTTTAGAAATCTTCATTGAAAGGAAAGCACATTTTTCATTCCTGCTATAGCCACAATTCCATGTGAACAAAATACACAGCCAAATTGTGGGGAAGGCTTGTTTGCAGACGAGCTGTAGAGCAGCCCCCCCCCACATGCATACCCTGCCACACATATACACGTCTGCCCACTGAAATGACAGTGGTGCTTTGTGCCTCACTAAAGCATGAATGGGAAAAGCTCCTTTAGTTCCCCTCTGAGCTGTCATGCCAGCAGATATATATTATTGGCTGTTTACACTGCAGCACCATCTGTGTGTCCCCTTTTGGTATAAATTATATGTTGAGTGTAGAGCTTGGTCTGCAGATATCAAAACCCCATCAAGAGCACTGCGTACGCCAGCAAACCACCCCACAGAACCTCCTGTTTCCCGACTGTTTTTTGGCAGGGGGAAGGACCAGCAATATGAGGAGATACTGTCCAAGGTGCTGTCTTTACTATTCAATATTTTCTGTCCTTGGGAAAGCTGCTGCGTTTGAGGTCCGGCAGCATTTTCCAGGTAGGGGTTGGCCTTTAGAGAAGAGGGAGAAAGAGAGAAAGGAGACCTCAGTACCAAGGTACTTCACTACACAGCCCTTTGATTTATCTCTCTGTCAAGGAGAATCAGTCAGCAGTAATTTGACAGAGCCACCACACCTGGCCATCTCCATAACTGCAGCACCTCCAGGCACACATTGGATTTTCTTCTGTAACTAAAGCAAGCGACAAAAGTCAGGAAAAAAAAATTCGACAAATCGATCTCCAGTCACAACTCCACATATTCCCCTGCTTTAAAAGTTATGATGGTAATCAAAAGAATGTGTGTAGAGTTTAAGAATGGTAATTTGCCTTGAACATCTTAAGAGGGTTTTGCAGATTTCTCTTGCCAGGAGCAGGAGTTGGGCTCCCCACCTGCCTGCACACCCCGTGCTGCCCACAGCTTCCATTTAATGCCCATACCAACACAAGTTGTCTTCAGCATGGTGGGCAGTGTTGGATCAGAAAAGCCCATTCTTGTTGTGAGGGCAGGAAAGGAATCGAAAATTACCTGTAATATTGGGGAAGACAGACATGAAAATCAACAAATATAGGAGATTAATGTGGTAATAATAATGCGCAAGGTAGTAAAACTTTAGGAAAGATGACTTTTAATTTGTTTACCTAAGAACAAGAATGTTTGTTCATGTTGTGCTTCCAAAGAAAACCTTAGAAAAAAGGCTCGAGTAACCTGGTACCTGATGTCCCTCCACAGTCCTAGGTGAAGCCACCTTGCCTGCCCCATCATCTGCCATGCATTTCTACCCAGGCCAGCAAGTAGCTTGAGGGCTCAGGGCAAACCAAGTAGGATTTTAATTTCCAACTTTGACTGTTGCAGCACCTGAAACACTCAGGTTGGACATCACAAATTAGACATTGAATTTGCTTGGGACCTTGAACTTCTCAGTAGGTGATGCAACAAGGTATAGGCAAGCGGGAAATACTAAGCACAGCTTGTATCTAACACACGATCTGTTAAACAGCAAGTACATCTGGGACATCATTAGATCCCCTGAGAGAGCAAGGGCTTGGAGCTGAATCTCTCCTCTCTTCATCAGGGTGGTTTCCAGAGCTGTAGCCCATTTACCACAGGCATTCCCCTGAGCTGAAGAGACCTTTTTTATATATAAGTACCATTCCTATGTATATACTGTCATATATATGCACATATATACAGTTTCATATATATACATTATATAAAAATACCATTTTATTTATAAAAATATATACTCTATAAAAATATATTCTCTATATAAACATATATGCTTCTGTACAAATAAAAAGTACTTCCATGTAAGCACAAACAGTATGCACTTACTCAAAAGTGGGGGACGACACGAAGAATCAGTGCAAACCTGCCCTACTCCTGTGCTGATTTTATCAGCAGCATTTACTCCAGCACACAGAACAGGGTTTGTTGCCCAGGTCTGTGGACAGAGGAAGGAAAGGGAGGCAGTCCCAAGTCCATTGCCATGTACTCTTTGGGTCATTAATACCAGGGCATCACACCACAGTTACCAGACATCAGTTAAGAGCAGTCCCATTTGTAACAAAAGCTACTTTCAGGGAAAAAAAAAAAAAAGAGCTGTGTGAAACCTCTGGGAAAACCATAATGGGCAATAGGATATTCATCTAACTATAATAAAACTGAATTTTCTGAGCCTTAGTTTGAAAACCAAGGCCTGTGAATGTTCCTCTTCAAAGACTCCCAGAGGAAATCTGGCATGTTATTTCACAGAGCAGGTAGTGCAGGATAAAAACTCGAAAAGCAACTTTCCCATGAAATTGCTTTAAGTTTCCATGTCTGTTAAGCTTCCAACTTGCCTAAGCCTCTAAATCACTTATAACATTAAAAATTCTACTCTGATACTGTTGTACAATTTTGTGTGATTGCAGATCACTGGATGACAGCCCAGAGAAGAAGATACAGCAAGCAGTGTGCCATTTATTAAAACTTTGAACTGCAAACTCCATTCACTAAACCCATTATTGCATAGCACACAAGTGAATTACGATTGTGAAGCATAAAAGGATTTTAATATTTCAGTCTGGTCACCATTCAGCTTTGTCATATTGCCCCATTATAAATTGTGCTAAAAGGACTTGCACACTTGCCAGGATATGTATTTTATATCCTACTTGCTGCTAAATTATTTATAGCAGTTAGGCAACATCTACTGTACCATATGTTAAAGGGATAAAAACAAACACAAAAAAGGGTAGCTTGAGAACAAATTTTAGGTAAAGAAGAATTGGCTGTAAAGAAGAAATTGAGGCTTTTTTTTCTTGTATGGCTACCTTATGTATACGGCTTCTAATCCATAACTGGCTGTGCACTGACAAATGGAAACAAGTTACAGGCAAAAGAGAAAAAGCAGATCAACATGGATGACTGTGTGTATGGGTGTTGGTCGATGAAAAAATGAACATGAGCCAGCAGTGTGCGCTTGCAGCCCAGAAAGCCAACCGTATCCTGGGCTGACAAAAAAAAGGAACGTGAGCAGCAGGTAGAGGGAGGTGATCCTGCCCCTCTACTCTGCTCTCCTGAGACCTCACTTGGAGTATTGTATGCAGTTCTGGTGTCATCAACCTAAAAAGGACATGGAACTGTTGGAACAAGTGCAGAGGAGGGCCACCAGGATGAGCAGGGGACTGCAGCACCTCCCTTATGAAGATAAGATGATAGAGTTGGGGCTGTTCAGCCTGGAGAAGAGAAGGCTGCATGGAGAACTCATAGCAGCATTCCAGTATCTGAAGGGGGCCTATAGGGATGCTAGGGAGGGACTCTTCATGAGGGACTGTACTGAGAGGACAAGGGGTAACGGGTTCAAACTTAAACAGGGGAAGTTTAGA
>JASSUY010018367.1:0-29128 GCA_032466535.1 Forpus xanthops | reverse complement strand
TGCGCGGCCCCCGGCGCCCCGCGCCCCTCCGGCCCGCCCGCCCCTAACACCGTCCGGCTCCGGCGCCTTCCCCCGGCAGCGCTCCGGGGGGCGGGGAGGGGGGAGAAGGGGGCGAGAAGGAAGAAAAAAAGTAAGGATTAAGGAATAAGGAGGGTGGGGGAAGGGGGAAGTGAGGAAGAAGAAGGAGGAAAAGAAGAGCCAAGGGAAGCGGGGAGGGCTGCTCTCTTCTGAGGACAGCGCGCAGCACCATGCAGCTGGCGCCGCTGGCGCTGGCACTCACCACGCTCTTCATCGACGGCTTGAGGATAGGAGCGAGGAGGCAGAAGCTGCACCCCAGGCAAGGTAAGGGGGTGCTGGGGTTGGGGTACTGGGGGGGTGCTGGTGTGCTGCCCCCCAGAGGGGTGTGGGGGGCTCGGCCTCCCCACTCAGGGGCATGTGGTTCTCTTCCCTTGCAGCCAAGCTGCTGGAGAAGCTCAGCGAGTACGAGATCGTCACTCCTACCCGGGTGAATGAGTTCGGCGAGCCCTTCCCCACCGATGTCCACTTCAGGAGGCAGCGGCGAAGCACCAGCGCTGCCTCCGACGCCTGGATGGCCGCCTCCTCCGCCTCCCCCAAGGCACACTACAGGCTCTCCGCCTTCGGGCAGCAGTTCCTCTTCAACCTGACGGCCAGCTCGGCTTTCATCGCCCCGCTCTTTACCGTCAGCCTCCTGGGAGAGCCCACCGCCGACCAGCGGCGCCTGTACGCCGAGGCGGCCGACGCCGACGTGAAGCACTGCTTCTACCGGGGGCACGTCAACGCCCGCCCTCGGCACACTGCCGTTATCAGCCTCTGCTCCGGGATGGTGAGACCCGCGTCCCGGTCCCGGCCCCGCCGGGCGCCCAGCGGCGGCGCACCGGGGCGGAAGCACGGAGGAGGAGCGGGACGAGGGAGGGGTGGGCATTGGGATGGGGACGGCCCCTTCCCTCCTCCCGCGGGATGGGGCTGGCGGCGCAGGCTCGGCCCGGGCGGGGGTTGCTTCAACCCCGCTTTTATTATTCCTTCGGGTTCCGGCAGCGGGTGCTCCGAGGGTTTGGGGGGGAAAACCGCCACCCAGCGGCACCCTGGTGGGGAGATCAGCGGGTCAGACCCGGAGCATGGACACCCTCCTGGCCCCGGAGTGCTGGCGAGGGCTGTAAAGGGGAGATGGAGGCTCCCCGCAGCGCTGACCTGCATCCTGGTCATGGCCCGACGGGTGATGAAGGCACGCTGCCTGTCGGCCCCTCTTGGTACCCTGATTTGCAAGGGGATGTTGGCAAAGGAATGAGCAGAAGGTCCCAGCAGGGCTGACCTTTCTGGTGCCTTACAGCATCCTGGGTGCCTGTCCCAGGTGTGCCCAGGGGGATCTCTGCTGGTCTCCATATGGTCACTTGCTCCCCTTGGTGTATCCACCCCGGCTAGTGCACGTTTGTGTGCATGGGCATGCTTCCCTACCAGTTACTGGTCATGCATCCCAGTCTAGGATGGCTTTTAGTCTTAGGTATCTTGTTTATCTGCCAAATCCCTATGTTCGTAGTCACATGCAACTAGGAGTGTTAGCATTTTATCATGAGCTGGGATTTCAGTGGCTGGACACCTCCCTCTTGTCCTTACACGTGTGTTGAAAGTCTGTCTTGGGGAGAGCTGCTGTATGAAAACGAGCACAACCAGATGGAGTTGCACTGAGACCTCCAACACAGTGCAGCACCATCGCCCCTTGGGTGGTGGTGGTGTGGTAAATGGCATAGGGACAGGGTCTGGTAGACATGCCTCTCTTGTGCTTCTGGCCTATGGATTAGTAATTTGCGTACTGTAAGTTGCAGTGGGATGGCTGCAGGGTGCAGTGCAGCCTGGTGTTGGTGTGATGGGACCTGAAGCTCACACGGGTCACTGCAGAACCAGGCACTCCCCCCTTAACCACTCATTGCATTGGGTATTCCTGCTCCATGGTTTGTCATTGCCCAAAGCTAACCCTCTGTTCCTGTCTGGTCCCTCTCAGCTAGGCACCTTCAAGGCTGACGATGGGGACTATTTTGTAGAGCCACTGCTATCACTCGAAGATCAGGAGTATGAAGAAGAGCACAACAAACCACATCTAGTCTACCGACACCGAACCCCTCCAATGAACTCTTCGTGGGACAGGCAGACTTGCGATACTCCAGGTACTCATTCTGTTACTGCTATTGGTGACTTGGCACCCATGAAAGGGAACTCATGCAGTAAAAACAGTAGGTTTGGGTGGGGCAGAAGGGACGTGGAGTTGAGGGACCCCTCTAGAAATGGTACTGTGTGAGCTAGGACCAGGTTTGTAGTGGTACTGCTGTCCTGGAGAGATGTGGTGCGCCTGTGCTTTCTAGTAACGGGTTAGAAGGAAGTTGTGGTCAGGAAAAATGTTAGGTTTCCATTTCATCCCTGCTGAGGCTGGCAAGAGATCCTTTGGGCTGTCTTGCCTTAAATATCCTATGAACATTTCAACTTGCATTCTGTTCTCTCCTATATGTAATTCCGAACCATCCTAATCTAATTTGTTCTCTGTCTGAAATTCTCTTTCTGTCCCTTAAATGACTTCTTGGTCTTGCTGTGCTCCTGGTCTTCCCTTCCCAAATGTGTTTTGTGATTTGCAGTGTGTTATTTCTTTCTAGTGGAAATGAGAAAGTCCTAACACCAAGCCTGACAGTTTTTCCCTTATTAATCACTTTTCCATGGTTCATTTTTGAAGGCCTTTTTTCCCCCATGGCCCTTTCTCCACCAGCACCATCTCCCTGACCTCCTTGCTCCCTCTTTCTAGGCATCACACATATGAAAGAGCACAAGGCTTTATCTCCCCTTCACTTGCCTTGGTGCGCAATAGCCTTGCTCCTACTGTCCCTATTATCTGCAGTGGCCTCCTGCTGCTCTCTACTTCGTTGACTTCCTGATTTTCACAACTAATCCTCTCCTTTGGCAGCAAATGACTAAGTTCTCTCCTGTTTCACCTGCTGTTTTGCCCTCCTCCTTTGGCCTGCAGCTAGATCTGCAGGAGCTGTAAAGTCTAAACAGAATAGACCTTGACTGGCTTCCCCTGCAAAGGCTGCAAGCCACTCATGTGCTGCAAAGTAGGTGGAGTTACTCAGGGAGTAAAGGTACCACTGGAGGAGAAGCGTGGTGCCAGACTCAGGCTTCATTTAACACGTGTGACTCGTTTGGCACCCATGAGTGTGGATCGTGGCTGTGCTGTTGAGTTGTCAGTCTGTTCAGCTTGAACTGATCTTGCTATCTCAGAAGATGCTTTGGTGCTCTGTGACCAGCCAGAGCTGATGCACTAGGAACATGATTTTCTTCTAGAAGACATGTGGACACATGTCCACGTGCCGGCATACATGCTGGGGGACAATGGTACCTCTCACAAGGCCATCATTATTTGTTCTTCCAAGGGTTGCTGCTGGACTATGCCATTCTGGTTTCTCTCTTCCAGCTGTTTCTGCTCCCTTCTTTGAGATCAGATGCAGGAGACTCAGAACAGTTGGAAAGAAACACGGAATCTGGCACATTGCATCAGTAGCCCTTGGAGGAACGGAGCAGCAGATCACAGGACTCATTGAATCAAAGGTAGCTGGGAGGGCTCTGACTTTGGCTTGTGGACTTCACTCTGTGCCATTGCAACAGCCTGATGTATTTCACCCCACTGTGTCATAGCTTCTACTGAGGGTATTATTCTTCTGTATCATGATTCACAAGAATAATGCTCTGTCTATGGTATGATATATATATGGTGTATATATCTTCTCTTTTCCACCATACTTTGCCTCTTTCTTATCTTTATTTCCTTGCTCTTCTCAGTTACTTCGTGTAGTGGAGGGAGAAGATCTTACCTCTCACATACAAGCCTTAAGGTTTCAGATAGGTGTGACAGTCTTACTTGTCCTCCTGTCCTCTTTCTCTCCATCTCTTGCTTCCTCTTTCACTGTTGTCCAAGGTTTTGAAACAGAATGATGTATGGTGAAGAAGTCTCAGTCACTTAATTTAAGTAGCAAGCAGCTTGGGCAATGCTGAACCTTGGTGTTCCCCCTGGATCTTGTGGAAAAAAGGTGTCTCACATGTCTTTGGAGCAGAGGAGAAAATCCAGGAGCACTCACTGTTTTGAACAGGGTGCATCTGTCACTCCTAGCAGAGAAGAACGGTTTCATGAAAGTCTAGAGCTTGTTAGAGCTGTGGAGTGTTGTGTGAATCCAGTGAGAAGAACATGTGAAAAGGTGCGTTTGCTTTGCAGGCGTCTGGCAGGGATTGAAATTTGCCTAAAGAGGAAATTAATGCAAGGGAAATCTTTGGTACCCACCCTGCAGTGAGCAAGAGAGCCTGCATTGCTGGGCAGTGGGGCTATTAAGAACAGCTTTCTTATTGTCTTCTTCCTGGAAATGATTAATAAGCAACACACTGGTGTGCCCTTGCCATGATGATGTAATTATAGACTTATTACAGTATCCAGGAAAAGTTTCCCTTGTGAGTTGACTGACAGGTTGAGTAAAAGCTTTCATTTCCAGTGGTCTCCTGGTGTTACTTTTAGTTTTCAGCATCCTCAGGTCAGCTTAGAAAAACATGTATTTGAGTTTCTGTAGAAGTTTTAATTAGCCGTTTCTGATAACGGTTTTAGGTCCTCTGACATATGAGATACTCTGCAGATGTTGTGAAAAAAAGCCTTTCTTCTCTGAAAGCTGATGGATATCGAATGCAAACTGTGCTCTGCATATGAACTTCCATAGCACAACAGCAGGGTCTCCTGGCAATGCACTTTAGCGTCTGGCGTATAGCTCAGCCACCGCAATAAAAACTTTTGACAAAGTTTTCCTTGGGGTAACAGGTTAATGTAGTTTCAGTCATAGGAAATGGTGCAATTTCTCCTCCTTCCCTTCTTTTAGTTAGTACTGTGAATCAATTTGTCATCTGGTCAAGGATCTGGCAGAATAATTAGTTGCACTTTACTGAATAGCCCTGACGGGATGAAGACTTGGCCAGGTCGACAGCGTGATGTCAGTAGGTGCAGTGCAGCTACCACCCATCGCTTCATGATAGCAAGCTTTTCCGATCCAAATCATTAATATCCGCTTTTTTGAGGTGGAGGAGGAAGGGAAAAGAAATTCTGATCCTAAAAAAAGAAGAAAAGGAAGTGGCTCATTGGGAAGCTGGAGAGTGGAGCTTTCCTGCGCCCCATGGAGGAACAATCTGACTCCGATGATAAAAGGAGCGTAGCTGCATCCTGCAGCACTGCAGGGGGCTGTGTCCCTCTGTGCTGGCCAGTACTGGGGGACCAGCAGCAGCAGTCTGACCTCCCCATCCAGTCTGACCTGCTAGGAGCAGACCAGCCAGCCCTACCACTGGTTTCCATGTGAAACCCCAAATGTTTGGTATGGCAGAGAGATGTCCAACTCCAGATGCCAATGGGACACTGCCTCTAGTCATCACCTGAATAAACCACTTTGGGCCACCTCTGGTGCTGCATCTCGTATCCATTTCTGCTGCCTCTTCTTTCTCTTGTTTTCTACGTTTTCTGTCATTGGTATGTTTTTTAGATATATTTTGGTCATTGGATTCTCTCTAGCTCTTCCAGTTTTTTTGGGGTTTTGTGGTAGTGTTAGCATTTTACTGAGTCTTATTCAACCATTCTGCTTGTTGGCCACTTGTTGCTCTGAGACAAATTGGCCTCCACCTGCCTGGTGGCACCAAGCCACAGTTGCCTTGTGTCCATGACTATAAATGCAAGAGTTGGGCTTTCTTGTCTCCCCAGTTCTGTTGCATCCTCAGCTATTTCATTGCTCCAGACTTTGCCAATTCCTTGTTGCTTTTACTGTGACCTTGTTGCAGTGCTTCTGAAGGAACTCTTTTGGGGCAGCTCCTTGTTTGTTCCCACTGCATTCATTCTGCTGCTCTCCTGATCTGCACTTTCCATTTCCTTTCCAGCTCTGTTAGTCAAATACCTCCCTGTTTCATAATTCTTTTATATTCATGACCCACCAGTGGCTGAGATGAATGAATCAAGGAGTAAATCTTTAGCGAGCATTAGCTGTTCCCATGACTTATTGCTGGTCAGCCATGCCTGTCCTGAGGCTGGTGTGTCAGACGTGGGCTGTGAGGATCTTGCACAAAGTCCTGGCTCCTTAATGAGTGCTTAAAGTGGGAATATCCACCACGGGCAAAACTTCCAATGCAGAAGCAGCAATAACACTCTGACGGTGCCAAACTAGTAGGAAGATGATTAGAGCGTTTCCTGTTTCTGGAGGAGAGCCAAAGGGCTGCAGCCAGCAAAGAGGCCTTCCAGCAATTCACGCTGGGATGGTGAGGTTTTGGAAGCGGGCTCAGAGGAGCACAGGACAGAGCAAATCTTACCTGGGCAGAGCTGGCTGCCAGCAGAGGTGGGAAAGCCCAGTGACTCAGCTGCTGAGGTTGCTTTCCAAAATCCATATGCATTACCAGCACAGGGAGCTGCTGGGCACAGCCTAGAGGCTTAGCACTTCCCAGAAACGGATGTGAAAGGGTCTCAAATTTGCAGCTGGTATTTAGCTGCAAGGTGTTAAAGCAGTTGGACTACTCAGGAGGCAGCACATGTGTACTGCAGCTCCAAAAAGGCAAGGCTGTGTACTTGTATGGGCGAGGAGGAGAAAAGAAGCTATGAGTGCAAGTTGTGTTGAAAAGGTTGCTGTAAAAAACACAAGACAAATCAGTGTGAATGAAATCTTGCCGCCGAGCTAAAATGACATGGGCTTAATCAGTAATATGTCACTGATTTTTCAGTTGCATTAATGAGTAGTTTGTAATAGATTACCCTTTTACAGTAAATGCAACAACCCTTCACACTGAACATGACACTGGGGAGCCCCCAGAGCAGATGAGTGCTGTCCTGGGTCTCAAGCAAGCAAATGGTGCTGCCAGCCCCATGGCTGCCCTCTTCTTTCTGCATGATAATTAGCATCAGCCTGCTCAGCCCTTACAGATGGTTGTCATCTCTTTCCCAGTGCCACCCAGATGCAAAGAGTCATTGATGAACCCATGGCACAAGGAGACGGTCCTGCCACTGTGCCACCATGTGCTAGAGGAGTGGCCAGGTTGAGGTTGATAGGGAGCAGGTCTGCTAATGTGTTACCAGTGCAATGGCCAAGGAGGTGACATGGGTGAGGATGTGTTGGGAGTCTGACACCATGACTAAAGCCCAGCTTTGTCACTTTCCATGTATCATGGTCTCTTGTTGGTTCACATAGGTGATAAGCTCTTTCTCCAGCCTAAGCTGCAGTTTGAGGTATATACACCATGTTAGGACTGGCAATGGTGGGGTCTGTGGCCAAACTGGCCAGAGATGGTAAGCTTCATACTCATCCTTTAGACCACTTATGCATATTACATTTTTATTTTATAGCAGGTTCGAAGCAGAAACTTTAAATGTCCTTTTCCACAGGACTCAATGTTTGTGTTCTGGTGACAGGTCCATGGTGAAATCCCAGCTTCTTTTCAGTCAAGCTGTTGGTCTAAAGCCCTCTCGTATTTTTGCTGTGCCTTTTGGACCAATTGTCTTCCTTCTATCTGTGACCTTATTTTGGTTTTCAACTCCTCCATCCAGCAGAACTTCGCATTCTAGGTGTCTGGTTTCCAAGCAGGTCTATAGGCAAATTCTGTGCTGCTGGGTCTCACGTAGCCTTGGGATTGCAGGAGATCTGCAGGGAGGTTTTCCTAAGCCTTTGCTTCCACATTGAGCAATCCATGTGCTCTTTCAAATATCTGTTTAAGCTGTCAGCTTTGCTTTTGGCCTCAGGGTAAAACATTGACTTCGTTCTTTCCCTCAGAAAAGTTTCTCATCTTGAGGAAGTGAATTGTAATTTATAGTAAGATAGTAATTATTTCAGGTTTCCTTCCCTCCCAAAACCAGCAAACGAGAGAGTTACGTCACAAGTCCCATATGCTAATGTAATTAATTCTATTTCTGGCTTCCTATTGAGGTAAGAGCACAGTAACAGCCAGCTAGTACTTGGTCAGATGGGCCTGGGATGTCAAGCGTAAGCTGTTCCCATACTGACTTAGGAAGGGATCAGGCTGGGTTGTTTGTGCTATCTTGCTGTGTGCGGGCAAGTGAAATAAGGTATTAGACTGACTTTGGTTACAAAATGTGATTACAGCCAATAATGCAGATCCCATACTGTGGTTTTGTGTTAAAATTTTTCAATGTGAGTTACAAGTGAGGTGCATGAATTATCTTGTTAGTATTAAAAATGTATCAAGTCTGTTACCCTAATGGTGGAAATCCAAGATTGTGGCTGAACAAGTCGTTATTGCTCAGTTATTGTTTTGCAACTTGAACATGATAAGTGAAGAGAGTTAAATTACTCTCCTGGAATCAAAATCAATATAATTGTGATTTTTCAACTACTTTTACATCACCTGTGTGGACGTACACTGAAGAAGAGCAGATAGGAGAAGCAGGGAGGTATCAGTTTGGTCCTTTACATCTGTACCCCATAGTATATACAAGTGAAAGTAAACAGGCTTCTGTGATGCCCCATCCCTGGCAATGTTTAAGACCAGGTTGGATGGGGTTTGTAGCAACCTGGTCTAGTGGAAGGTGTCCCTGCCCATTGCAGGGGATTAGAACATGATGATCTTTAAGGTCCCTTCCAATCCAAACCATTCAGGGATTTTATGTTTCTATTTCCACATGCCTGTATTGTTATTACCAGTTGAAATTTCTTTCTTTCTAATGGGATTTTTTTCTGATCTTTTGATCTTTCACTGAGTTTAGTACAAAGCTATGGTGATCCCAATGTTGTTCCTGTTGGCGTGGTACCTTCTAGGTATCAGTAGACATGGACATGGATAACATATTGGTGCACTTGAGGCTATCATGATTTGGGAGTTGAATTAAGAGCAAACAAACAAGCTTAGTAGTTCAGGTTCTCCAGTGGCTTGCAAAGCAGAAGTCAGGTTCAGCAATTGCAACCTCTAGAGCGCTGCAGGCCAATAGGTTTAATTAGCCCTGGCAGTGCCAAAGGCAGCAGCTGTCTATTTTCGTGATGTACCGAAATACCACCAGTGTATGTCAGTGTGCCCATGGTATATTCATACCAGTGTGACCAACAACCTGGCTCAAATACGTGTCTACTCATAGATAAAACACTGGGATGTACTTTAGCGAACTGCCCAACCCCTTAAAGTATCAGGGTGAGTTTTGAGCTATTTTGCCATGGTTTTTTAGTCATTCTCCAGGGCTAGTTTATTTTTCTTCTTGAACTAGTGGATTATGGAACTGGTATCAGCGACTTTCAGTGCTGTAGCTTTCTGTCAACCATACCTTAAACCAATTTTGAATCTCTTCAATGGGCCTTTTGTGCCTTGTGGGTGTAAGGTGCAGTTATTTGGTTATTTCTTCTCTGTAAAATGATCTTGAATCGTTTTCTGCCACATGGTCAGCTCACGTATTACTATCTGCTTTCTTAAAGAGGCAATTTATTGTTTTGTTCATTAATCTGGTTTCTGTCTACTGTGTGAAATTGATCGCTGCTTTCATATACAACTTTTTTACCTTAGGCAGAAAAGAATTCTTTAAAGTTGGAATGCATTCTGACATACATCATCAGGAGAGGAAATGTCTGGGGTATGTGTGGTCTTTGGTGCTTGCATGGTATAAAAACAGAGTGTTTTCTTACTGAGAGAAGTTGATTGGTGCTAATTGCAAGTCCATGGTTCTCAAACATTCTGGTTCAAGCAGCAGGAAGAAAGGCAGGATCACCCCAAGAGACATAGGTGGGTTCAGCATCACCTTGAGCCTTGGCAGCTCCAAGATTGAGTCTTTATAACCAAAGCCACCACAGGCTGCAGTGGCTGATTTTGTATCAGTGATGCTTCATGCCAGTCTAAGCTGCTCATGACTCTGTAGTGTTGCTTTCTGGCCTTGAAGAGTATTTTCATAGGCTACAAATACAGATTCCAGGCTCTGGGTTTGGACATGGGGGACATCTTCAGCACCATGCTCCTGGGCCCAGACCTTTCTGAGTGTCTGAACATTGCTCCAGCGAGAGACCTAGGAAGGCACTTAGTAAAGTGTACATATGTAACTCAAAGGGGAGGAAGGCAAGAAATTAACAAGGTGTACCTGGGTAAAGAGGGCTTGCAATCTGTTCCTGGAAACGTTTCTCATAATAGCAAAGGATACTTCTCTGTAGAAGTCCAGTATTTTGATGCTCGTGGAACAGTCTGGGAGGGAGCACTTTTGAGCCCATACCATAGTATGAACAATATGGGCAAAATTGAACTACTTCTCTGTTATATTTCCCTAATAGTGGCACTTGTGAAAGGTCTGATATTTTACTGCATTTTCAATAGGTCCAACCGTGAAAGTTTGATCTATGTAGTTTCGTCCAGCTCTTGCTGATGAAGGCTGATACTTCAGTTGATCTCTCTATTAAATAGGTTCAGATTAATTTGCATTTGAACACTTTCTGGTTTGCAGATTAGAATAATTGGGCAAACTTTCATTTCCACTCTTGGTACAGGATATCTTTCTCTTTGGATACTGGCTTGCCCCAATCCTTCATTTCCCTTCTAATGTAAGTCACTGATCTCACCTCTAAAGCCTGTTTCCTCTATCTGTAGCAGCAGCTCCAATTGCGTAGCCATGGAGCTATCCAGAGGGAAGGCAGTATTAGTCCTGCTCATAGCTCTGCTTGTCTCAGTGTGGCGTAGATCATGGCAGTTGCTGCTCCCATGTTACTATTCCTGGTGAGAAGCTGCTGGTAGCAAAGGGATATCTGTATCTGTAGATATACTGAAAGAAAGTTAGAGTTATAAAACATATTGATAGAGAATTAAAGCAGACCTAAAGCTAAGAAAAATCCTTTGGTCCAGCTTAGGACCTGTGTGGGTCTTCAAGAGGAGCCAGTTTTCATCGCATTACCTGGCAAAGAGAGCCTAAAAACATAGTTTGGTTTCAGCCAGTCTGACCTCTGTATGAAGAAGACCCATTTTGCTTCTTATCTCTCTTTTCCAAGTGGAAAACAAACACTTCAATGGCTGCTGTTGTATCAGCTACAGGCAGCAAATTCAGACCAGCCAACTGTAGCTGTAGCTTGTACTGAAGTGTTTGAACAAGGTTTGCTGCTGTGGCTCCTGCAGGTCACACACTGACTGGAGGTGTGCAATAAATAACTTCCAAACACTGGTTTTAGCATCTGTGCAGCTGGATCAGAGCAGGTCTAGGAGTGCTATGGGCCAACCACTAAGTGGCAAACTTTGTGTTAAATATCCTAGGTCATACATTCAGGAAAGGTCTGATAGTAGGTTAGTTTGAAAGGACCATGTTCCGTATCTAGGTTGGAGTAGTTGTTAATGTTATTAGCTCAAGAAATAGATTATTTCCCCCCTCATGATCTCCTTTTGTCTCTTTTTTGGTGGCTGTTTTCCCCCTGCTATGGGCAGCTCTCATGAACTTGGAGCTGAACTGGAATTGCTTGCATTGTCACATGTCTTATTTAATTGTGCAAATTGCTTTCTATTCCAAGGACAAGTTAATGTAGAAATGGAAAGGATTAGAACTGTTGGGATAGGCGATCACTCCTTCTTTTAATTTTTGGATTTAACATAACAATAGCAACTATTTCAAAAGCAGTCCCTGAATCTGCCCTGTCACCACTTCATGCAGCAAAGTACTCACGTAGGACCTGAGTCTCCCCTGCCCTCTCCCTTGGGATAGATTCAAAGTCCATTAATCAGTGGAAATCATCCATAAGTCAGCTCGGTGGACTCTGGGCTGAGGCTTCTGGTGCAAGTGGGAAGATGCCATCAAGGAGGAATATCCCTGTTGCAGGATTGGGTCTCCTTTTTAAGTCCCACGTAACAAAGAAGAAACCAGGCAGAAAGAAAAATGGACATAGACCTCCAGCTCTGCAGATAGTGCAAACACCATAGACTAGCTTAGTAAGGCAGGTTGCTAAATGGTTATTATTCCAGCAGCCTTTTAGCCAGCTCTTGAATGAATATTAACTGTTGAATCAGTGCATAGACTCACCCAGTACTTGAATTATTGATTTGGAGTTTGCATGGATTTAAAGTGTTGGCCTACCAATTGGGCTTTGTTTTTTTTTTTGCAGATTAAAGCAAATGTTTTGTTGCTTCAACCCAACTGATTCCTGCCAGGTGTAGATAGATGTTTTTCAGGTCATTTGCAGAGATTGAGACCTTGCCAAGCAAACCATTCTTCTTCCTGATTTCTGCTAATATATTAACACAATAGGAAACTTAAAAAGGCAAGCTCAGGTGGAAAAACATTGCACCCTTTTTTGGTGCTGTGTGTGGCAGTAGGAAGCTGTCACAATAAGACTGGACTCAGTAGCAGTATGCTCCACCATTCAATAAGGATAGGGCTGTTGTGGTCATCGTAACAGAGCAAAATATCAGCTGCATCAGGCACAGTGAGGACGGGCAGTGCCTGAAAGTAACTCCCATTAATGCTGGTAGGGGTATTATGGATGGGTTGAGAGCAGTATCCTGCCATTAGTGTTTAATTTTTTACAGGTGAATGTACACCATCTCTGAGTGTGGTTATATGCAAGAAAGATGGGTGAAGATAACAGTTCACTACTGTCAAAGTCCAGGAGTGGCTTTACATATAATGCATCACCGCTCACTTGTGCTTGGTTTTACAGTAACTAGGCTGGCAAACATACTGTATGTGACTTGTACAAATAGTGTGCTTTTAGTGTTGGAGTGATTCATACCTGGAAAATAATGTCAGGTTTTGAAGGGATGATGGAGCTGACTTGGTCTATGTGCTACACAGGGAAAGTGCACTGATACTGTACTGACACATGGCAGAGTTAGGCTAGCAATTGGACTCAATGATCTTAAGGGTCTTTTCCCACCTAAATGATTTTGTGACACTGTGCCAGATCTCTGCAAAAGGAAAAAGGTAGTTTTCCTGTGTGCTGGGCATAGCTGCCTGTGTTGGGCTGTGGTCCTGCACTGTGCATCAGGTTAGGGCTCTTAGAATCAGACCTGTCATTTTATGGTTTTTGGGTTTTGGTGGATTTTGAGGTTCTTTTTTGAGCATGTGACAACACTAGCTGCAAGATTTCAGTGCAAGCCTGATGAATATCAACAACTCAAATACCTTCTGTATAACCAGTGTCTCTTCAAAGAATCCTTTGCCTTTCCCTCTTCTGTTCCCATCTGCCAGGGAGGCTGAAGGAGAAGATACCTTAGCTTCATGATTCCATTTGGGACCCTATGGAGCCATAGTGATGGATAGTGCAGAGCTCTGCCTTCACACTGCAGCCTTGCCTTCAGCCTCACTTGAGCTCTATTGGTCATCTCCTCCTCCTTAATGCATTTTTCCTTTAGCACTTCTATTTTTAAGTTGGTTATTTAAAAGGAAAATTTAAGGACTGGCTGAGGGTGCAGAGAGGAGGGGAGCTGGTTGAAGGGCTGTTGGCACTTGCTCCTCAGTCTGATCTTCTTCTCACCTTTAAGTTATTTGTATGTATAGTTGGCTCCCTGCACTGGTTGTCACTGAATGAGTCAGGATAATGTCATGGTTGCCCACAAAGAGGTGCCAGCATAAGAGCACAACCTTGCCAACACAAGGACATTGATTAGTGCAAAGGAACTAGGGCAATCCAATTATAACCACAAATGCTATTGGCTTTCTCAAATTCTTAGTCAAATAACTGCAGGCTCTCTGCTGTATTAAGGTGGTCTGGACTGACTGTATCAGGAAGGGAATTCATAGGACTTAAGTAGTGCAGAGTAAATAAGATTTAATTCTTGAGTACTGTATTGCCTATTTGCACATAGGACAGAAGGATAGTATTTTCAGATAGGTAGAAGCTGGCTGATCCCCTTTGCCTGCCCTTGATATTGGAGAATGTATTTTATATGTCCTTTTTTGGAAATTATTACAAAATATCCTAAGAGGAAACTCCACAGGAAAAATAGCTAAGAAGTTTCCTATCATTTTGATCTTGTTTGAACATTGAGTATTCCTTTGTTCCCTAATAATATGCTTCCTCTAACCTACTCAGTGGGTCAGATAAGGAAATGTGATATTTTTCACCACCATGACGAAATTAAGCTAAAGCTACAAAGACTGTGAGGGTTGTAGCCTAGAGTCTTAGATGAGTAGTTCAGATCTGGCTTTATATTAAATGCAGAAGCAAACAGTCTCTCATGGATGAATCACACTCAATTAGCTACTTCCTATGATGAACTGATTAAAAATTAAGTGCATCAAATAAGACTGATTTTGCTCTTACATTTAAATAATGCTATAATTACATACTAATCAGATGGTGAATCTTAATTGTACATGTTCCATATGTTTTATTTGCCTGTTCTCCCTCTTTGCTTTGTCGTCTTTGTATCAGCATGGAGTATATTTTCAGGCTGCTTTTATGTTTGGCCTAATTGAATATCAAAAGCAGTATATGTGAAACTTCCTGAATTCTATTCTTCAGCCAGTGGCAGCTGTGCTATTAGATGACCTTTACCATTCCTGTAGCACAGAATAATAAAGGGAGGGGGGGAATTGAAGCCCAGCCGTGTTATTGTTAGAGACAGAAATAAATCATATATAATTGCTTCACTATGAAGGCCAAATGCTGCCGTCCTTCATGCCTGAGTTAGAAATACAGGATTTGGGCCTTTGTTTCCTGTGGTTTCCTGGCCACCTTGGACGTGCCCAGAATCCTCACACTGTTGCTGCAGTGGCTAATTACCATCATGGGGCTCACGTTGCGTTAAACTGAACGGCAGCCGAGGCTCCATCCCTCCTGCATGGGATGCTCTGCTGCAGGGAAGGCTTCATGGGAATGGCCACCTTGAAGTGCTGTTGACTTCTGTAAGGTTACTTTAAAGATTAAGAAAAGCCTTAGATGTTGGTTTACATGATATAGCCTTAGATGATGGCCTTCCACAGAGTGCTTCTGGTTTGGGTAGTTGTTTGGAACAAGCCTGCTAACTCTTCATTGAAGTGGAATAGCTATTTTGACATGTGGTATTAACTTTATTCACTGCAGATTATACTTGATGTTTTTGTCTGCTTTTCAATCATAGATCATGAACACAGTCACAAGAAGAACAGGCGGAAACACTGGAGAAGACAGTGGGCAGAAAGCAGCATATTATCTGACGTGGAGATGTTGAAACACAGTCTGGAGGTTAATTCATTTTCTGCAGATAGCAACAAGACTGGGAACATCAGTGAAAAGAAGAGCCACAAACGAACAAAGCGGTTTCTCTCCTATCCTCGGTTTGTTGAAGTGATGGTGGTGGCTGACAGCAGGATGGTTGCCTACCATGGAGCTAATCTACAACACTATGTCTTAACGTTAATGTCAATAGTGAGTATTCAACTAGGAGGAATACATTTACCTACGGATCGTTTTCTAGTCATCACAGAGCACAATTTCTGCTGTGTTAATGTGCAGTACCGTTAGTTTGCCTAGGCCAGGCATGGAGATAGTGCTGGGATTAAAGTAAAGCTTGGAATCCCTAGTTGGAGTTGCCTTTCTTCCCAGACCCATCATGTTTCCTACACCTCTCTCTTTTGCCTTTCCAAACACCAAGCATTATGAGAAATATCACTGGCCCTTAGTCCATGTTTTCTTAATATTTAAGACCATGTGAAATAGCAACTGAATTAAGAAGGTACTTTGGGAAGTGTGCCTTCCAAGGGGTTGATGCTAGCAAGTTATGCAGTTGCCTCCCTTCCCTTGCTGTTGCAAGGAGAAGCATGGTCACCTGGATCCTAAGCATAATGCTGGGATTGGCTTTCCAGGCAGAGAACAAGCATTTTAATATCTGCTGGTACTAGGATGCAGTAGTACCATCCCCAAACAGGCAGCTCTGTAGATGTGGAGTGACTGGAGGTGAATATCTGGCAGAGTTGTGTCACTTGAGGGATTTTCATCCTGTCTGAAGGTAGAAGTGCAGTGAATATGTGATCTAAACCTCTCTACATCAAAATGAGGCACTTGGGAGAATAAGTTGCTTTTGACAGTGTTGATTGGTGGTCATTGTATCTCAGAGCAGAATGATCCTGTAATTTGGTGAAATGTGTGCTAAAGCAAAAGGAAATGTTTGGTTTCTGCAATACCAGCAGGTTTGCTTCATTCTGAAATTGCGCTTCTGGCAGGAGGCCTCTCCAAGTAGCATCAGAGCACTGAGTGGGACTGAAGAGCATCTCTGGAATAAAACAGTTGCAGAATGGAAAATGTTCAATGTGTTACCTTAGTTGTTTCTTTCCTTGAATGTTAACAATAATTCTAGTAATTCTTTTCATATCAGGTGGCTTCTATCTACAAAGATCCGAGCATTGGAAATTTAATTAATATCGTTATTGTGAAATTGGTGGTGATACATAATGAACAGGTAATGGAAGTGATTTTCTTCACTTTCTGTTTGACAGTGGCACTTGTAGTGGGCATTGTGATGAATAAGTAAATTCCTGCTGTTTGTTTCTTATTAGGATGGTCCTGCAATATCTTACAATGCCCAGACAACATTAAAAAACTTTTGCCAATGGCAGCAATCCCAGAACCACCCTGAAGGAAGTCACCTTCAACATGATACGGCTGTGCTTGTTACCAGGTATAGTGAATATTCTCCTGAAAACTATAGTTTGTCATATATCAGAGGCTGTGAGCATGTCACATATCCAGCTGTGGGAAATGATTAGGTTTGAATGTGGGTGCAGTGACATTTGTAATTGTGGGAGCGGTGTAACTGTGAGCTGAATTGGGATAGTGTGTCCAGCATAGTGATAGACGACTGAGAGCTTCAGGACCATCCAAGGTCTGCCCGTGGGTTCAGCATAGGGTGAAAAACATTGATTATGGTAGGGAGCTGGTTTGGACTCTGGATGATGTGGCAAACGAGTATGAGAAGGTCTGTTGGAGGACCAAGAATTGCTTTTGGATAATGTGATTGTTGTGCTTGTACCTTAACTCACTGCTGCATTGAAAATTAATGTATGAGGTATGCTCTGCTTTCAGACAGGATATTTGTAGAGCGCACGACAAATGCGATACTCTGGGTAAGGAAAACCTTTTCTTTGTCCATTAATAACTTTTTTTGTACTGACAATGTTAGTTGCCTGTGCTGAACTATGGGAGACATTTCCCTATCATAAATCTCTTTGTTCTCTCCTAGGTCTGGCGGAGCTGGGCACAGTCTGTGACCCATACAGGAGCTGTTCAATTAGTGAAGACAATGGACTGAGCACTGCTTTCACAATAGCACATGAGCTTGGCCATGTGTATGTTTTATGTAAATACATTTACATTTAAATAGCCCAATATTTATACCAGCTAGGGCTTGCCAGCCAGGTTAGGAACTGATACCTGCTGGGCCTAGTTATTTGAGAGGAGATAAATACACTTGGGTAGAAGTTGCACCACCGAGGAAGATTAAGCTGTGTTGTGATTCTGAGAGGTGGTGGAGTGCTCCAGAGCCCATCTGAGAGCAACAGAACCACATTTTGAGGAGGATGAGTGATAGGGTACCCCAAACAGCACCCAGGCAAGGGAGGAATGCTAACAGATATCCCTTATTACTCCATCTTCTCACATGTGCATGCAGATGGCAGGTCCTCAGACTGTCAGAGCTCATCACACTGCCATATGTGGTGCTACTGAAGGCAGCCCAGCTGTGTGTGAAGGCAGAAATTTATCCAGAGCATGTGGCAGGTAATGGGGATGTGTAAGTGAGCCTGATCCCCCTCTTTAACTATTTCGCAATGGAAAATCTCATGCTGCTGGACATCCCCAGAAGAGATGCTGTCATTCAAGATTGCACCTCCTCCAGTGAAAACTTCTTTTAACCGATCTTGACTCCTTTTGAGAGTGATTGGGAGAAAAACCATCTCAGATCACATACTCCTTTACCTTTACCCCCCAGCTGCAACTCTTAGCTGATTTAGCCCCAAACCATCTCATGCCTGGTTTGCAGTGAAGGTCTGTAGGTTTGAAGTGGATGAGTACTTGAGAACAGTTCTCTCATTTCTTTAAACTCCCTTTTTCTTCATGGGGAGCTGGCTGAGATGATCTATTTTTAGCTACAGTAGTATTTTTTTAAATGAGATTTCCTGATGGAAAGTCCCTGAAGGTTTGGTGTTCCCCACATTTAACCTGTGGCTAATTCCTTCCCTAATGCCCCAGATCTGCCGGAGGGGTTAGCAGTGCTCCCGAGCTGGAAATGCCTCTTTGCTCTTTTACAGGGAGCAGAGTGGGAAAGGTGGTTCATTGGAGGTAATCTTAATGGGATGTAAACTTCCCAGCCTTCAGACGCAGGATCACACTGGGTCATTTCCCCTTCTCCACTTCAAACAGCCAGGCACTTTAAGCCATTCTGTCTCCCCGAACTTATTTGCTGCATTTTCCAATATGTCATGTGCTGCAAGCTTCGAATGGGTTTCTGCTGATATTGATGCTTGATGGCATTTTGTAAACCTGCCACATAAAGTATAGGAGCCAAGTCCTGGCTATCCAAGCTATTCCTGGTGGGACTCTGTTTAGCCAACAGCATGAGGGATCAACAGGTATGCAACTGCATTAAAAAACATTTGCAGGCAATGTAGGGTGCACACAAAGGACTTCAGACAGACAGTGGGCTCAAGACATTCGTCTCCTTCAGAACCATATTCCCCTGGATCAACTGAGTCTTTGTCTCAATTCCAGAGTTCTTGCTATTTTCATGGTGGTGGGACCAAACCCCAGCTTGCCTGTGGGATGCCAACTGTTAGTGAAAAGCTGAAATAGCATCTTACTTCAAGCTCCCTCTGGCTAAATATGTGTGAAGAACTTACCAGGATGTTCTGTAGCTTTTTTGCAGACAACTGCTAGGGCCTGCATTTGAGGAATGCTTACTGACACTTAGGAATATGTGCATATATTCTGCAGTGCCCATCAGTAGCATATCTAGGAAAAGCTCTTGAGTTTGCTTACTTTTAGTTCACACTGTTGCTGTGCTAAATACTTGACGTTTGTCACTTAACTGACTGTTTTTCACTGCTGTTTTTCTCTTAGATTTAACATGCCACACGATGACAATCATAAGTGCAAAGAAGATGGAGGTAAAAATCAACAGCATGTCATGGCGCCAACACTGAACTTCTACACCAACCCCTGGATGTGGTCAAAATGCAGTAGGAAATACATCACTGAGTTTCTGGAGTAAGGCCTTGCATATGCATGAATAGGCTGTTTTTACATGTGCATGCATCCCATGGGGTTTCTTGGTTAATCTGAAGTCCTAGTGTGCAGCGTTTGGAGGAAATCACATGGATTTGTGTGTGCACACATCCTTTACATAGAGCAGGAATGCACCCCCGCTATCCAGTCCCTGCCAGTTCAGCCTCATGATAAGCTGGCAAGGACCGGCATCTCTATGGAGAAGAATGTCTAACCCCATGGATATTGCTTTTAAGGAATGCACGTTCTCCTCAAACCTGAAGAGTGAGTTTTTCAAGCCCTGTGGCCCAGATACAGAGCTGTGTTTTAGGAGGCAGATTGCATCTGCCTTTCTGCTCCACAGGTCAAGATAAAGCCCTGGCACTAACCCATGGTGGGAACACCGTTCCAGGAGCCTGCGGGTCAGTTTGATGCACAGTGATTACCCATTTTGCTGCGAAGCCTTCCCATGTGTTGTGATGGGGAACAGAACGAGAGCCATGATGGCAATTCTAAGAGCTCAGTCCCTTGGGCAGTTCTACTAATCAATGATGTTCTTTCTAAATATGTACCAGTGCTTGCTTAGCAACTAAATACAGGTCATGCACACTCAGATATGCTTTGCCAGGATAGCTGACTGCATGGTGGTGGATGGTTGTTGGCACAGCATGGTGGTGGTGGTGGTGAATGGGTGATGCACTCTCCTGTACTTGTCTGCAGTAGCTGTTGCAGTGCTTGTTAAATGTGGCAAATGTGGTGCACATCTGCCCTAAGGTTAATTCAGGTAAGCAGCAATGGGCTCTAGTCTCATGGCCTCCTGTTTAACACCATTTATCTGATTTGTGTTGTAGCACTGGCTATGGGGAGTGTTTGCTTGATGAGCCTTCATCAAGAACGTACACATTGCCTCAGCAGCTTCCGGGGCTGATTTATGATGTCAACAAACAATGTGAGTTAATTTTTGGACCTGGATCTCAAGTGTGCCCGTACATGGTAAGTGGAATTACACCCTGATGTTGCCAGAGCAAAATAAGGCCTCCTGGGGTTGGGTGATTCATGGATTCATAGACTCATATGGGTTGGAAAAGACCTTTAAGATCATCAACTTCAGCCTTTACCCTAGGACTGCCAAGTTCGTCCCTAAACCATATCAATAAGGGCCACATCTACATGTTTTTTAAACGCTTCCAGGGATGATGGCTTGACCACTTCCCTGGGCAGCCTATTCAATATCTGATCACCCTTTTGGTGAAGAACTTTTTCCTGATATCCAGTCCAAAAATGGGAGGTACACAAGCCATCAAATTACTGTCAAGTTTGTGAGTTAATGATAAATGCTAGAGGAGTAATTTCATAAAAGGTCAGGTATCTGGAAAGGTACATGGCACAATACTTAATACTTCCATCTTTTCAATACCTGAAGCAGATGCAGTGTCGACGACTTTGGTGTATCAACATCGATGGCGCACACAAGGGATGTCGTACCCAACACACGCCTTGGGCTGATGGGACAGAATGTGAGCCTGGAAAGGTCTGTAATAACTGGTGGTTCTAGCCTTGTAGCTCTTTCTTAGGGCTTAGGCTAAGCGTATCAGCCCAAACCATCCTATCCCAGTGCCCAGTTGTATGGGGAACAGCTTCTGATTGCAGGGGTGAGAGCCCAAAGCATCGTGTTGTGTTTTACACCTGGTGTGCGTGGGTCAGCTCTACCCCAGTTAATGTGATTGACATCGACTGCTTGGCATAACATTGTTTAAAGCAGATATTCCTTCTGGAGTGCTTATCTTTTCATTTAAAGCCCTTGAGTGGACTCTTGAGCAAAACCTTTGCAAAGCTGTAGGCTTTTATTAGAAATTTCTTATATGGTGGGAGCAATCAGTAATTTTGTGTAACATAAACTGGCCAGCTGGTTTTATAGCTTGACAATATCGGATTAAAATATGGAACTGATTGACATTTTCTGCATGGAACATTTTTAGCAGTAATTTATAGAAACTTTCAGTTTCCATGTGCAATGTTAGTTTCCAGCTAGCATCGTTCTTTCTAGGATAAGTATTTAGGTTTTAGTTTTCCAGATCTGGAGAAAAATGGTTGGGAGGATTTTTCTTCTTCTTTTATTGAGATACTGAAACTTTTGATGAAAAATGAGACCTCGTTTTCATCATTTGTGACTGAACAAAAATATTCTCTGTGTGGATCTAATAAAAAATCCTGAGATGTTATTCTACAAGGTATAACTTAAAAATTTACTTTTCTGGCTGTTGATGATGAGTTACGGTTTTCTTTCAGAGTCAACATTTTAATTCATAATCTCACGAATGTATGTTTGGGTTTGTTGTTGAGGGATGTGGCTGGAAATCCTGTTCCCTGTTACTCCTCAGAGCCAACGATGCACCGATGTTTAATGTTTTACGTAAAACCCATGCTGTTTTGAGACGCAGAATAAAGGGAAGGCAACTGTGGCATCTTTGTGACATGAGGCCTTGTGCCATCAACTCCTCCATTGGGGACCTTGTGGTTGCTGGAAGCTCAGAAATAACTTATTTTCTTGAAATTCCAAAATTGGGGTTGCAATTTTGTTCCGCCAAACCTGCAGTTACCCTGGGACATGACCAGTGATGTGCAAACTGCAACTGGACAGATTAGCACTTCCTCAGGGTTACCCTATGTCATACAAGGGGCAGTGTACAGCTGCATGGCTTTTAATAAAGACTGTGTAAGCAAAAACATTTCAGCCCATAAATTTAGACAATTTAACAAGTCTAGACAAATTAGACAAGTGTGACCTGAACTTCTCAGCTGAGAGCAGATGGGCTCTTAAGAAAAGCTAATGCAGGCCACTTGTGTTCAGGCATTTGAATGCATTCTCATAAAAAGGCTTTATGGAGTAATTCTTTTATCTGTGTGTTGGTCTAATTCAAGCTTAAGTTTTGGATCGTCGTATGACATCTCCTTAGTGTTTACTTGGGCTTGTAAAGTACTGTGGTGTGACTGTCTCCTGGTTATTGGGGCTGTTTAAAGAATGGTAAAATAAGAGTATACGAATAGTAATCGTTTCTATCTCCTGCCTTATGGAAGCAGGTAGCATATATGTTATGCATGCATGGAGCTTCACAGCACTTATCTGCCCCCTGCTAATCTATTCAGCCAAAGTCAGCCCAAGGATGGGAGCTGGATGTGGTGAATTATCTGAGACTCCAGTGGCAAGACAAAGGGAAGGAAAGCCTGTTGTAGTATCTCCCGTCCCTGCCGTTATGTTGTAGTATCTCCCTCCGCTGTCCTGCTTGACTGTGTGTCTAAGTTGTTTTAAATTTGCTCCAGACAAAAATTCTTTCATTCTCTGCTCTGGAAGCTCATAGTTAGGAGAGCCCTGGCAGGCTTCATAGCTTTTCTGTTGTAACTCAACAGAAAGTATTTTTAAAACACAAAAGGCATGAAGATTTTGCAGCCAGACTATTCACAGTGTGCTTCCAAGAAACACCATTGCATTTCCATAGGATAATCTTGCTGTTTATTTAAAACAGCTGCTCCTTTTGGGTTTTTTCTCCCCCCTGATTTATCATCAACTCCAAACCCCCAATTTTTAATCAAATCAAGGGATGAAGGTGGTTTCCTGGTTAATTCTCAACCAGGATGAGAGACATATAGGTCATGTCACAGTCTGTTAGCTGTGTTCATTCACTAGTTAGCTATTCAGTCGTCTTCTCTGGGTCAGTGATGCCAAGCATGACTGTGGTTATAAATTTAGCTGTGAGCATCAACATTGCTGTGAGCTCTCTTCTACCGGGAAAGCATTGTTGAATTGGTGTCATATATTTTTGTACATTGATGATAGCTGTTGGACCTCTTTATCCCTATACAGAACAAGCATAGGAGTCCCAGCCTGCATTTTTTCAGCCCTCTGAATGCCAGAAGTTATGCATCATAAAGATTTGTCCTGCAGCAATGAAACAGGCATTTCAACTTTATTCCTGTCCTTTACTGTGGCAGAGATTTTTTAGCCAGTTTCTATTTGGGGACTCATATTTTCAGATTAAATCAAATCTAGGGCACATTGCAGCCTTAGAGACTATGTTCATCTCTCAGCAAACACGACATTTAGGGCACAAGCTATGAGTTGCTCAGCTATCCTGCAAATGCATAGGCATTTGCACTTGAGATCAGTTTTCTTCATCAGCAAAGCGAAGTGACGAGGTGGCTGTCATGAGCAAAAGGTGTTAATGTGCTGCAGAGCCAGTGTCCTATGGGCTGGATGCACAACTTCCAGCATCTCTCAGTTTTGCTCTGTTTTCCTAGATAGATTTCTCCAAGGTGATTCATGAGGATGTCTAAAAAAGGGGGGATGAGCTCATGGTTTATCCTGACACAACCTTGTTCCACCGTTAGTGAAAGAGCTGGAGAAATGCAGTACATGAGTAAATTCAACCCGTTCCCGTAAAGATCATTGGGTGTTTTCCTACCTGAACAGCCTCTGGTGCAGAGAAATATTGCAAGTGAATATTTTAATGATGCACTACTTGTTTTCTTCTTTAAGCCTGTAAATTCTTCTAATCTTTGAGCAATCAGCAATGTTTGGGCTTCCTATAATTGCAAAGATATCCACAGGCAGATGATCATGCCTCTGGGTTTAAATCTGCTATAGCAAGCACTGTTCAGTAGGAGAGAAGCCCTACGCTCATGGTCTTGGGGACAGCTTTCCATCTACTCTTTTGGGGTCAGAAGGTGACTCTCTCCTAGATCTGACCTCTCCAGAAGTCTCTTTACTTGAACTAGCAAACATACCCCAAATGGACACAATTTATACCATAAAAATGAGGATCAGGAGCTTGCCAGAATAATTTAAGCCAGTTTACCAAACAAAACAAAACAAGAATTATAGCTGGAAAAGAAAAGTCTAGGCCAGGCCTTGGCAAATCCGATGTTATAGCTGAGTGAAGAAAGAAAACCCCACAACTTTGTATTGAGGAATTCACTTTTCTGTTTTCGTTGCCCTTTGGATTTGGAGGTTTCCTTTCCTGCTTTGTGGAGAGGTTTGAGTTTTCCCTGGTGTTTTATTCCCATTGCCTCTCTCCTCCCCTGACACAGTGCAATTCCTACTGCTCTCCATATCAGATAAGAAATCAGATAAGCAGTGCTGCAAGCGCTGCCGTGCAGCACTAATCAACAGGGAATATTCAGTGGTTAATGTTGTCCTTGGTCTTCTTCCCATAAATCACTCACATGGACTCAGCACCTTGCCTTCACTTCTCCATTTAAGGGTGCAGAGAAACTAAAATATGGAGGGGATAGACAAAAAGTAAAGTTTGCTTATATTTGGTTGCAAAATCTTTGCTGCACGATGCATGTGGTTAAGAAATAAACCTGAGTTTTGTCAGTCAGGTTGGTCACTGTTGGTCAGCTCATAATGCCAAAGCAATGCAATCCCACCTTTCCCATCTCTTTCCTTCACACGCAGCACTGCCGGTTTGGGATGTGCGTGCCCAAAGAGCGTGAGACACCGGTGATAGATGGAGCATGGGGAACGTGGAGCCCTTTTGGGACCTGCTCAAGAACTTGTGGTGGTGGCATAAAGACAGCGATACGGGAGTGCAACAGGCCTGAGTAAGTGTATGGAGCTACGGGAAGCACCAAGGCGTAAAGGTGGGATAAGCAGCTTGGTCACCCAAATGGTCTGTAAACCTTTTTGGTTGTCACCAGCCCATGTGTGCTTTGCCTGGCATGGACAAGGCATCATACGAACCAAGGAGGAGCCAGTCATAGATTTGGTTTGTGGGTTAAGTACACTACAAAGGGATCCATTCTAAGGAGAAGGAAGAAAAAAGCTAATATCTGTGTGGGTTTTATGCCTCCTGTTTTCTAGGGGAGGCACAGCCAGAGTACCACTTCCAAAGGCATTTTTCTTTCTCCAAAGCTATGGATCTGAAAAGATGGAGAAGGGAAGGAACCATGGTTTTATCTATTTTTCATCATTTTGCAGCTATTCCTACAGGCCACTTTATACGGTTTTCTCCCATTTCACTCCTGCTTTGGCTGGATTTGCAGCTTTTGGCTGCTTTTACAGCTGATCCTTTATACAGTTATATGTCATCCAAAACTCAGCAGAAATCTGTGCCCCATTAAAAAGTGGCACTCAGAAATGATTGCCATCAGACCAGAATGCAAAATCCTGCTCCCTTTGAAATGGCAGGGAATTTTGCCGTGGGCTTCAGGGAAACAAATGTATGGCCAGCAAAACACTAGTAATAGGTTGAGCAACTGTTATGAAAACACCCTGTTTACATAAATTGTGAACTGTGCTGGTGTTTGTGTAACTGCCTCTGTTCAGCCCACAAGAGCAAGAAGGACTGGACAGGTTGCTTTCTAGGGTTTCAGACATGGCGAGGTGAGTGGTCAGTAGAGCTGGTTGGACTGAGGGGTTTTAAAAAGAATGAGCAGGCTCATTCCACCTTCTCATCATTGGTGTTGGACAGCTTATTGGGAAGGAAACTGTCATTGGTGATGTGCCAGTGACAGTTTCATCACTGCTAATGGAAGAAGGGAGTGCTTGTAGCTGCAGCACCGGTGGTGAAGTGACAGAAGAGACTGGCTCAGCACAGCTGGGCAAGTGTTGGAGGAGAAGGGCTGAGGTTAAGGGAGTAGGACAGCAGCACATTAATTAACATGATGCTGAGAAGCACATGAGCGCAAAGGAGTTGTCATTTCACTGTGCTGAGTCAGCACACTCCATATGGTCTTCAGTAGCCATGAAGAGACGGAACTAACACGTTTTTCCACACACAAAACCAGCTATGTTATGCAGATGAACCTGTGGATGCTGTCAGTGAGATGTATCCCTCTTCTGGAGTGGCATCTGTTTGCATTGATAGCTTTTTCTGGTAGAAAATCTCCTTTATCCTAAAGGGATTTTGAATTCCATCTTCTCTTACAGCTAGTGTTTTGTATCTTGGTGCTTCATGGGGTGGATTGCTTTGGCTGGGGTTTGCAAAAGCACCTAAATGCGCTCAGCACTAAGCTGCCTGTGAAATCGCATGTGGTCATCATTAATAGCAGTTGTTTTCCAGGCCCTGTTTTGAGAGCTGTGTAGCTGGCAATGGCCTCTTCTGCAGCCCCTCACAAAGCCTGTCCTAGCCCTGTCTACAGAGCTTTACACCAACTCTGTTGTTTTACCCATGTAATTTGACATCGTAGCATGGGCTTCCACCATCTGCGTCCCTGTTATCATGGGGCTGCTGAGACAACGCAAGTGATGTGACTGCTGGTTACTGTCTTTCCTGCTTATCAAAGTACTTCAACATTACGCGGTGTTTCTCTTCTATATAGAAGGCAGCAAGCCCAGTCCAGATACGTTGAGTAAGGTCTGAAGTAGTGTTGAATAAGCCGTTTGTATTCAAAGATGATTTAGCTCTTTCAAGTGTTTTCTGTGCACAAGGATCCGGGGCAGGATCTTGCATGCCAATACTGTTAAACCTGGCTTTGAAAATGACACAAAATAAAGCTGCAGCTCTGTAATGTGCTCTGACACCTACGTGGACAAGTATCTTGCAGGGATGTAGGAAGAGCTGTAAGCCTCCGAAATGGCACCAGACTGTTCTGGCGTACACTGAAGGAATGTATTTGCTAACCAGACCAGACTTTTCCCACCAAGATTTCCCTCTTGGGAATTTGAGGCTGGCTGGTACAGACAAAGCCTACGGCTGTGGGGCATCACATTAGAGGGTCTGTGGTGCAAGCCCTGGTTTTCAAAGCAAGGCAGAATTATGGGGAAAAGGCGTATTTCATAAGATATCAATACTAGGAGCCTTGTTTTCAGGAATGGCTTCCTGGATGGGGGACTGTTGTCTCTGGATGAGTCAGATCATGTCACTGAAGTATCCACCTGTGCTGAAAGCTGTCTGAGCTCAACATGTAAACAAATCTTTAGATCACTATGCTGGCCGCTAGGAGCACACATACCAATTCCCTGTCCCAGTGCTTCCCAGGATGCTGCAAAAGAGATCTCAGACTGATGTGTACATGCTAGAGCTTCACAGGTTTTTCTGCAGAGGCACATAGGCAGATGTGCAGGTGAATAAAAATGCTCCACAAAATGCTCCAGGGGTGTTTTGTGACAGCCTGGATGTCCCCTACATTGCTGCTGCCTGTGGGGCTGAGCATGTCCAAGGGATCCCCAAAAGAGTTCTTCTTGATGTGGTACCTGTACCTGGTGCTCCTGGATCACTAAGACTTGGGTGCTGCCTCAAGTCTGCAGATTAAAATGCTCAAGATTAGTAATTGCAGATGATGCATTAAGCATCAGGGTGCCCAGAGAAGCTGTGGCCGCCCCATCCCTGGCAGTGTTCAAGGCCAGGTTGTACAGAGCTCGGGGCAACCTCTTCTAGTGGAAGGTGTACTTGCCCATGGCAGGGGATTGGAGCTGGGTGGGCTTTAAGGTCCCTTCCAACCAAAACCATTCTATGGTAAAAGTATTATATAGTGGGAAGTATCCATATTTCCTCATGACACTGAAAATCGATATTATATGAGGCTGACTTCCTTTGGGGGTCTGCTCTTACTCAGACTCTGGGAAAAGCAATTCTGCTTTAAAAATGCCCTAAAGCTCTCAGGGTGCTTTGGGGCTGTTTTGCAGTGTGAGCAGTGTGAGTGTGCTTCAGCCCCAGACACTGGCTGTGGGGAGATTTACTGTAACAGCTAGGAAGCAGACAGTTTGCAATATGATGGCAATATTTAGCATTCTTCAGTTTGTGGTGTGTCCAGGTGTTCAATTTTATCAGTCTCATGGGTCATGTAGAGAAAAAGAAACTATAAGGTTGCATGGAATCTTTGGATTTTGTTAGACTTACCCTTTAAAAAGCTCTTGTATGTTCTTCTTAACTAATTTACTATTTAAAGTTCTCATTTTCATTAACTTGATCTATATTGGAAGCAATGTGGGTACCATAAAAATGTTGTGATTGCAACTTTTTTAATGAAGTCCCCTGCCAGAAGTTTGTGTAATTTAAAGCATGCAATAGTCCTAGGCTGTGCCTAAAGACAAACCCCTACCCCTACTTGAAGGATCTGCACCATGGCAGTGTGTTAGTGAGGAGAGGATGCTGGCAGGAAGAATCCCATGTGCGTGGCAGGTGATGCTCTGCATCTCACCCACAGCTGCCAGGATCAAAGAGTGGTTTGTGTTGGAAGGGACATTAAAGATCTAGTTCTAAGTAGAAGTTGTAGGTTTAGTGGCTATTTTGCAGCAGAGGCTGGAGCTGAGCCAGGTGTTGTCTTGGGCTTCAAGGGCCACTCTCTACCTCTGTATATGTGCCCTGCAGTTAGGGCACAGGAGGCTGGGATGCTTGGGATGTTTTGCTCTCCATTGGCTCCTCTGAAACTGTCTGTTAAAGGGTGAGGGTCTCACATCAGCAGGTGGAGACCTTCCCATGCCAATGGTTGAGATGCATCTTAACTTCATCTCCCTTGAGTGCATGTTGTAGTTGGTACAATTTTTTCTTTCCGGATAATTACAACTTTGCCCAAGCTGACGCTTGCAATATGTCATTTGGATGGCAGTATAGAATCATAGAATAGTTAGGGTTGGAAAGGACCTTAAGATCATTCAGTTCCAACCCCCCTGCCATGGGAAGGGATCCCTTACACTAAACCATGCCACCCAAGGCTATATCCAACCTGGCCTTGAACACTGCCACCGATGGAGTATTGACCACTTCCCTGGGAAACCCATTCTAGTGCCTCACCACCATTACAGTAAAGAATTTCTTCCTCAAGTCCAATCTAAACTTCCCCTGTTTAAGTTTGAACCCATTACCCCTTGTCCTATCACTATAATCCCCCGTGAAAAGTCCCTCCCCAGCATCCCTGTAGGTCCCTTTCAGATACTGGAAGGCTGCTATGAGGTCTCCACGCAGCCTTCTCTTCTCCAGGCTGAACAGCCCCAA
>JASSUY010018366.1:0-10003 GCA_032466535.1 Forpus xanthops | reverse complement strand
TTATGTGTGGACAATGCTGCATTTTGAATATAGATTTAATTCCCAATTATCCCAAATTTCCTAATTATTCCACAGTTTGCCAACTGTTATTACTTATCCTGCCTTTAATCCTGTTTTATGCTGTGTCTTGATTTTCAAGGGACAAGCTTTCTATCTGTATTTTTCTATGCTTGTGTCGTGCTTTAAGCCTCTCAGGCAGTTTGTTCACTCACTCCCCCCTCTTTCTTACCCCCAGCTCTAGGGGGGATGGGGACGAGAATTGAAAGAATGCAACTCCCACAGGTTGAGATAGGAACAGTTTAGTAACTAAAACATAACGCAAGCCACTACTGCTACCACCAGCAATAATAATGACCAGAGAAATACAAGGAAAGCGAATACAACCCCTCACCACCGGTAACCAGCTGCGAACCAAGCAGTGCACCCCTACCTTTCTGGGTCTCTGCTCTCCGTTTTTACATCCTGGGCATGATGTGCTTTGGTATGGAATACTTCTTTGGTTAGTTTGGGTCAGGTGTCCTGTCTCTGTTTCATCCTGGCTTCCCCTCCTCCTTGAGAGAGCATGAGTCTCAGAAAGTCCTTGGTCCAACCAAAATATTACTAAGCAGTAACTGAAAACATGGGTGTTGTCAGCACAATTCCCAGGACCAAAGTAAAAAACAGTGCTGCACCAGCTACCAAGAAGGAGAAAAATGACTGGCATTGCTGAACCTATAACAGCTTGTTTATTGCAGGTTTTGTGCTTGTTTTGTCTTGTTTATTTTTCTCTTAATTTCAAACTTTATCTGGTTTGATTCAACTATCACAGTTGAGTGGAGCATATTCCTGCTACTTTTAAAGTGACTGTAATTGTTCATCCACACAATCTCGGAGTCTTGGTGTTGAATTAATTCTTTTATAACCATATTTGTTATATGATTTTTTTTTCATAGCTGACTCAATAAAATTGACCAATTAATTGTGATTTAGCCACTGAAGGCTTCTACTTAGGTTATCAAATGTTTCAGTGATTCAATCTATAGAAGCAATTAGTTGATGTGAGTATAGTTGGAGAAATCTTAAGTACATATTGAGGAGAACTGAACAGAATTGTAGTTAAATATATATATTTTATAAGATGACATATATATGTATATAAATAATAACCAATGCATTGGAAAGAGTTCTACCATCCTAAGTAGTTCTAAAGAGTCTGCAAAGATGCATCATGAGCCAGTTCCTCCTAGACCCTTCCACTAGTACCCATCCTGTGGGCACTGGCTAGGAATGCCTCAGCCTGGCTTTGGTTCTTTAACAGCATTGCAGTTGCTCTCATTCGACAGCATTAGAGTTCAAAACAATAAAAATTTTTAAGAAGTTAAACAGTGGTTATAAGTTACAGATAAAGTGAAAGCAAAGCTACACATACTACTGCCACTAACGCTGTCAGGAAGACACATCCTTCTCTCTTCCTCTCATCTTCTTACTCTCTTTCATTTTCTTGACCCAGTTCCCTGAGCCTTCTTCCTTTTCCCAAAGAAGTTTTGTTTTTCCAGAGGAGGTATAGATCAGGTCCATGAGTGCACCTGGAATCTCATGTATTAGAAAAAATTCTGACATCTCTCTGAGAATTTACCTGTCAGATAAAAGTTCTAAACACTTAGATTTATATTAAATTTCTCAAATGTTAAAGTCATTTATGATTTCAGACCACGAGAGCATTTTGTAACATCCACTAGTAGATGAGAGTCATTACCCTATCTCTTGCACCATACCTGTACAAATTTGCTTATGAACTCTATCTTTTCCCAATTTTCCATCTACACAGAGCCATACAATGAAAGCAAATTCATTTAGACTTCTAAGTTCCAACACAAAGACTTGAGATTTGATAAACTGTATTGTAATTATGATTACTAGTCCTAATACTAATTGCACTAAAAAGTTTCTGCTTCCAAGTCTTTAAAAAAATTATATATATTTAATCTTTTTTTTTTTTCCTAACCAATGGTTTCTTAGTTAATTACACATTATACAATATTGTATAAAATTCTGACAAGTTTTTTCAGGTAAAAGGGGTAGAGAATGGATATATACAGATCTCTCTGCATTATAAGATGGGAGATTTGAAGTCTGAGGGGATTTTTTACAGTGCTTAAAATAAGACAGAGACACAAGAGTTAATCACAATGCGTGTAGTTCTGTGACTGAGGCAAAATAGACACAAGATGCTTGCTTTCTTAGGCTAATTTGCTCTACAGAGATGTAAAACTCGTTCTTCTTTACATCATGCTGCTCTAGTGCAACTGTGAATTTTGGAATTCCCAGTTCAACATGCTGTTCAATGCATTGTTATGTATTTTATCATGCATCCATGTCAGCACTCTTTGAAAGATACCCTTAATTAAAGTAAAATAAAAAAGCTGAGAACACATTCTTTTCAAAGAAAGAATTCCCAAGACCCTAAGCAGTTCTGGAAACCTCAGAATTTCTCACTCCCATGACACTTATTCTAATTAATTAATGTATATAAATTCCCAGTGTGACTAAGATGCCTGCATCTAATGTTTAGGCACTGATGAGCTCTGCCAAACACTGTTCAACTATCCCCTAACCCTTAATTTGTACCATTCGCTATAAGCAATTTTTCCAGGTTCCTGATGCTATTGATTTTGCTCAGAGTTTTAAGTCATAGCTAACTTGGTCATCTTTCTATATCTGTGGAGTTTCCAGAAGGCTAAATCTCTGGGAGTTGCATGAAAAATTTAAATTCTGATGAGTTTCACAGGGCAGCAGGACAGAGTTCTTTGTAGTTTTAGCTGTGGGATCTTCTGAGATATAATTTGTTTTCCCCCTCCTCCCCCCCCCCAGCTAAGGAATTGTCAAAATACATTTTTTTACACTTTTGCTTGTGTTATGATAATAATAATAACAGTAATAATAATACCATCTGCTATGATAATTATATTATTTATATAAATGTATGACTATTTATAAATTCAAGCAAATACACTGATGCAACTGATATGGGATGAATTTTGTCACATTAATCACCGATGACTTGTTCATTTCTGTAGTGTTGACTTTACTAGTCAATATTTGCCTTTTCTGGTCAGTAATGTGTATGTTCCACCTGTCTTTGTCTCTTTTTGGTGGTTGCATTATAACGTGTATTTATTTGGCATGACATACTACTGCAAATTAATCTTAATTATAGGAAAATAATAATCTAATTCAAATGCATGGATCACATGATGGTTTTAAATTAATCTTTTCTATCACACACAGATGCTCCTTCCTTGCAGTTTACAAATAAACCTTTTTGAAAAATTATTCCTTCTTCTGCAGTCACAGTTTGAACACAATTCACCACTTTCTGGCAGCCTGTGCAGTAGACGTGTTCTTAGACAGATTGATTTGTAGAAAAAAAAAAAAAAAAGGGAAAACTTAAAAGACCCCTCCAGAATTTTATGCTGGCCATCTGCTCCTGTGTTCTGCTTTTGTTTGATTCTCTCCTTGCCTATAATACCAGTTTGTATGGCACTCTACATCCCATGAATTTCTTAGAACATATCCGCATATAATTTCATCCTTGAATTATTTCTTCTTAGGCAATATTTTTTAAAAATCAATAAATATTACATGTTAAGGAACACATGTAAGCATCTTGCAAGTGTTTAAAAATAAATTAAAAACAATACTCCTATTTTGATTATTTGTTTGCACAGTTTAACAGAAAAAGGCTAGGATTTTTTGCAGCAACCTGGTATGTTACATTTGCCTGAGTAAAGAAGTAATTTGAAGAAGTTTCTATGACTTATCCGCTGTTGGAAGAACAAAGTTGTCAATCTTCAGTTTATGCAGGCTACAGTATTCTAACAAGCCTTTAATCTGCATGTAACTTAATTTGGTTGTACTATTAGCTCTTAGTAGAGGAAATATTTAAACTAAGATTGTGATTCTGTGAAACTAGTTCACTAAAATTTTTTGACTTCTAAAGTCTACTGATTTTTCCTTATTTGATTTTTTTATCAAGAAATGACAGTTGAAAGACTAAAAGTATAATTTGTTATTATAGAAGCATTACTTCTTGATGAATATCAGAAATGGATCATGATCCTTACAGCTTTTTTGTTCAAATTTGGTACACTAATGTGATGAAGTAAAAGTACAAAAGATTCTGTTCTGAATGCAATTTATTTTTACAAATTTAGCACTTAAAGATGTCACAGAACTGGTTGGATGTGTTCTGGCTAAGCAAAGTTTTTTGCTACTGCTGCCCTTATTACATAATTAGAAACTTTGATTCTCATGAGACCAGGCAAGAGAGCTGCAAGATATCATATTTAATGCCTCCTAATTTAATTCAAAGAATTAATAAACATAGTGATAAGCCTGTTTGTCAGTTTTTCTGAACATGAGACTTTCCTACATGTATTTCAAAACATATAACTCAGAGAACTCTCCGAATGGGATAATATTTTAATTTTTAGTGGAGAAGGAACTAATTTCTGTGGCATTATTTGCTTTCCTGCTGTTGCTTGTTGCTTTCATCTGTAAAGTGGAGATATCAAGACTTTGTAAAATGCATATGCCCTGATCTAAAAACACCTTTCCTGATTTTTCTGGTGCATCACTCTACCTAACACACTACTTGTAACTGAGAAAAATTATTGCTGAAAAGCCTAAGAGGAGCTAAGATGCATTTCTTCACATTTTTTGAGTTGCATGTAACTGCACTCAAAAACTTTACAAGATTAAGTGCAAGTGTGACTCTTCATTAGCCCAATTTTCAAAACAGGTTTCAGAGGGTTGTTCACTAATTCATTGACTGGGGAATTTTGTTTCATAAATCTTGAAACAATTCAGAAATATGTTTCCAGCATGTTAAAATGATTTCTTTTCAGATTACTGTATCTATAAAACTAGTACACAGGATGGTGTGATTTGCCTCTAGATACATAAATATTTTTATGATTTTTGAATTAGGGAATTTTTGTAGACTACTCACAAGTAATGCCACCAGTGCACTGATTAAAATCCTACACATTACTTATTTATGTGAACAATTTTTAAAGCATTTTTTAACTTTCTTGAAAAGATTAAGTATCAAATTTTTACTACAGGAAGCATGAAAACAAATTAAAAAAAAAAAAAACCAAACTAAAAGCTTTTATTATTCTAGCAGCCCCTTGTAATAATACTTCTAGTCATGAAGATGAAAATAAAACTCTTCAGAGGTATCTTTTCAAGTTTAACATCTGAAATGTAAAGCTTGAGTCAATCCTCCATTTATTCATTTATAGAATCATAAAATCATAGAATCATGCAATGGCTGGGTTGGAAAGGATCTTAAGATCATCTAGTTCCAACCCCCTGCCATGGACAGGGACACCTCCCATTAAACCATGCCACCCAAGGCTCTGTATAACATAGCCTTGAGCACTGCCAGTGATGGAGCATTCACAGCTTCCCTGGGCAATCCATTCCAGTGCCTCACCACCCTCACAGTAAAGAATTTCTTCCTTATAACCAATCTAAACTTCCCCTGTTTAAGTTTGAACCTGTTACCCCTTATCCTGTCACTACAATCACTGCCCAACCTGTAGCTGTGCCTGGGATTGCTTCAACCCAGGTATAGGACCTTGTATTTGACATGGTTAAACTTCATCCCGTTGGCATCAGCCCACCTTACAAGCATGTCAAGGTTCCTCTGGATGGCATTCCTTCCCTCCAACGTATCAACCAAACCACGCAGCTTGGTGCTATTGGCAAACTTGCTGAAGGCGCACTCAATCCCACTGTCCATGTCACCAACAAAGATGTTGAACAAGACTGATCCCAACACCGATAAAAGAGAGGCACCACTCATTACTGGTCTCTAGTTGGACACTGAGCCATTGAGCACAACTCTTCGCATCCAGCCAGTTCTTTATTCACCGAGTGGTCCACCTATCACGTTGATGTCTCTCCAACTTAGAGACAAAGATGTCATGCAAGACAGTGTCAAATGCTTTGCACATTTCCAGGTGGATGACATCAACTGCTCTACCTCTCACCATCAGGTTTGCAGCCCCATCATAGAAGGCCACCAGATTAGTCAGGTAGGATTTACCCTTAGTGAAGCCATGCTGGCTGTCACCAAGCACCTTGTTGTTTTTCATGTGCCCTTGTATGCCTTCCAGGAGAATCTTCTCCATGATTTTGCCAGGCACAGAGGTGACACTGACTGGCCTGTAGTTCTCTGAATCATCTGTTCAGCCTAATATTAATCTGGGAATTGAGGAAGTATTAGAGAACAAGTTCTGCATATTAGTTAATGGAATTGAATAATTGTTATGCAATTTTTTTTTTTTTTTTTTTTTTATGAAAGAAAATGACTAAGTATTGCGATAATCATGATAAAATTAAAATCACAAGGAATGGAAATATATTACACAATGCTAGTGCTCACTGCAGTCTTTTCTTGTATGAATTAAATCTCATTGTGTCTTTCTACATAGTATGGTAGAAAATGACTAAGTATTGCGATAATCATGATAAAATTAAAATCACAAGGAATGGAAATATATTACACAATGCTAGTGCTCACTGCAGTCTTTTCTTGTATGAATTAAATCTCATTGTGTCTTTCTACATAGTATGGTGAAAAGCCAGCAAAACTGACATAGGTTACGTTAGATCACAGGAGGTTTTGGTCATTTCCTGTCTAACAGCAATCAAAACAAAAAAGAAAATTTTTGTATTTCTTCCATATATGAAAACAGACCAAAGTAGATTCTTCAGTTTAACATTTACTTCATTCTGTGAATTGATATGAAAACTCTCAGGTTATTTTGTTTCTAATAGTGGGATTTCACTGTAAGTTAGTGAACTTGAGTAAAAAAAAAAAAAACAAACAAAAAAAAAAAAAACCCCAAAAAACAAGCCTTTATTCCTGCATTTCATTATCACTTTCAGTAATATTTATGAAGATCATAGCATTTAGAAAATTAGTGTATATTAAGACTGTTTTCTTATGTGAGCTACCAAAAGTTAAAAAAAAAAGCTCAAAACCAAAATCAATGTAAGAGGTAAGTCTAGATGAGCTGGTTGGGGAGTGCACGGAGACAATAAGACAATAATGTGATGTAGAAACAATTTTAACATTCTCATCATTATACTGTTTTACTTCTTAATGGGTTGTAGAAATAAGCAGTTTTAAGAGCAATCTGCAAGAGAATAGTGAATTAACTCCTCCAGAATGTAGGAAGCACTCTGGGAAAAAAAACAAAGCAAAACAAAATAAAATAGAAGATAGGCACCTTAAAAAGTAAACAAGTACTCAAAAGCATGATAGGGAAAAAAGAGATAAGAATCAATCACTTGATTAGAGATAAGAGTTTGTTAAGAGCCTTAAACATAAAGAAAGTAGTTAAGTTGCAATACCAGCAAATAATCTTTTGAAATGTTTTCTTAGTCCTCTACCAAGGGAAATGAGATTCTCCCAGATGAAATTTCAGTTCTCTGCAAGTTGTATTTTCCAACTAAAGTGCTGGGCTTCCAGAATGAAACCCTGACTCTATGGACTTCAGTACCTTGGTAAGGACAGGATGGGAGATAGCGCTTTATTCATTCTTGTCAATACCTTGGTACATATTCATGGACATTAAAAAGGAAAACATACAATTACAAATACAAATTGAATTCTCAAATTAAGAAAATAAAATTTAAAAAAAAACAAACCAAAGATTAGAATATTATTTTCAATAGCATAAATGTAAAGAAAAATTAAATCAGAATCTTCATGTGTTTGAATAAATCTTCTCTTTATTAGTAATGCAATGTACAAAATGGAAGAGGGAAGAATACTGAAAACTTAAAAATTAGCCTGAGTATTTTAGTCATCTGATTAACTGCACAGAATTACCAGTGTTCATAAAATTTGTCCCACAAGGCTAGGAATCTAAAAATAGGATAGAATTTAGTCTGAGTTTCATAATATTTGTCTAAGTCCTTTTCTGTTTTGTTTTCTATATTAAGCAGACTTCAGTTGTATGGGGCTAATATTTTAAGTAACATTTTGAAGGGGCAATTGCTGAATCACTTTAACTCAAAATGGCTATCCAGGTCTAGTGTCCTCACAGGCACTGCAAGAATAGTATCCCACCTTGAAAGCTGAACCTAAATTGATGATCAAACTGCTAAGCTCAGAGCTATCTTCTTTTAAGTATGATTTGTCAGGCTCTCTCCCTGAAGTTAGGTGAAATTTTAAGTGTAGAAGCATAGTTTGGTTACACTTCTGAAACATGTTTGCGTGCATCAACTTACCCGACCTCAAGCTGATACTGAATTTACACATGTGAAGAAAACTTTATATATCTTAGAGCAACTACCACTCGTAACAAATATACTGAAAAAGATAACAAGGTATGCCACACAACTGGGAACGAAACAAGTAGAAAGGCAGAGGAGCTAAATCTGCTGAATAGCTGAGGGGAGGTAATGGAAGAGAATTTGTTTCTCAAAGGATAGGCATAGTGTCATTCTGCAGGATCACTGGTGACTTTGAGATTTACAGGGCAAATACAGGTTTCATGGCTAGTTTATATTTTAAAATAACTTTTCTTGAATTTATGTATTTCTCAGCATATCTATTCCTGTTCTCAGTGGAAACAAATTTTAAGTTTTTTCTTCATAAGTAAGCCTCTGGGGGAGTGTGGCACTGCAACCATGCACCACAAATTTGTATTTTGGTAGTGAGTGGATATTTACATGTAGAACTAGAAAAAACAATTTTCAATACTGATGAAAAAATGTAATATCATTGCTACTCTTCAACAAAGTTGGTTATATTATTAAGTAGGCGTCTTCATTGGAGCTAGTACCTCCTATAATTATGAAGATTTGAATTCTGGGAATTCTGAGTATTAGCTCCACATGTCAGAAAAAAGTCAGATCTTCTAAAAGTAGTAAAAAAAAAAAAAAAGAGAATTTGGGATGTACTGTTGTATTTCTACAACAAGGTGGGCTGGCAAGTTTTTTTTTTTTCTCTTGTGAATATGCTGGAGGCACACCATCTTTTCCAGACAGTTTTCTGCATAACAAAGTATTTTTTGCTGCTACCACTAAACTAGATGAAAAGGATCATAAATCTGTTTGCCAGTCTTTGAAACAGGCAAGCTGCTAAAAGGAACAGAATTGTTATGAAACCTACAGAATCTGTTCTAAGTAACTTACTAAGAGCTTAATTTGGAAGCTAATAGTGCCTTATTTTCAGCAGTAGGGGATGGCACAATTTTTAAACTCCTAATTCTAGAAAATTATGTTCTCATTGCACTCCTGCTATGTCATTTGTCTTTTCATGTGAAATGAAAACTTACGCAAGCTTGGAGAAACAAGAGCAGGCTCTTAACTGGGGGAGAGAAAGACTAGCATGGAAGCATTGAAGTTCAGTATATACATGCCAAGTGCAAGGTCCTACACCTGGGTTGGAGCAATCCCAAGCACAGCTACAGGTTGGGCAGAGAAGAGATTCAGGGCAGCCCTAAGGAGAAGGACTTGAGAGTGTTGGTCAATGAAAAAATGAACGTGAGTAAACAGCGTGTACTTGCAGCCCAGAAAGCCAACCATATCCTGAGCTGCATCAAAAAGAGCATGACCTGCAGGTTGATGGAGGTGATCCTGCCCCTCTACTCTGCTCTCGTGAGCCTCACTTGAAGTACTGTGTGCAGTTCTCGTATCCTCAACATGAAATGGACATGGTACTGCCGGAACAAGTCCAGAGGAGGGCCACGGGGATGATCATGGAACTGGAGCACCTCCCATATGAAGATAGGCTGAGAAAGTTGTGTTTGTTCAGCCTGGAGAAGGATGCGTGGAGACCTCATAGCAGCCTTCCTGTATCTGAAGGGGGCCTATAGGCATGCTGGGGAGGGACTCTTCATGGGGGACTGTAGGGATAGGAGAAGGAGCAACAGGTTGACACTTAAACAGGGGAAGTTTAGATTGGATCTGAGGAAGAAATTCTTTAGTGTAAGGGTGA
>JASSUY010018365.1:0-20129 GCA_032466535.1 Forpus xanthops | reverse complement strand
CGGCCGGGACGGGGCCGCTGCCGCCGCGCCGCGCCGCCGAGGAGGGAGCCCCTGGGGCTGCCGTCGTCATCCCGGCTAGGGCGGGCTCCCTTCGGCGAGGCGGCAAGGCGCGCTGCTCGGGGCTGAGGGGACACAAGAGCCGTACTGCAGGACGGGTCTCGTCACCAGAGCCCCGCTCCTCGTGGGTTAGCAGTGTAAGTGCGTGTCTTGTACCGACCAGCGATTCTCCTAGCGAGAAAGACTACAGAGAAAAATCCGTTCCCAGCAGAGCGGTATCTTCTTTTGTTGTTACATAGCCACTTTCCATCAGCAGTTAGGTGTAGGTTTCATAAAATCGGTATTTCCTGGAATCTGACCGAGAAAGGCAAATGTAAAAGATGCAGTAAAACTGCTCCTTAAAACAGTAATTATTTTAGCATAGAGAACATGGAAAAAAATTATATTAATAGCACTATCCAGCATTGTTCATTTGTCCAGCCATGTCTTGTGTCTAAGCTGCCTCATTAAAACATGGTATACGGTTACAAGTGGGCTAAGCACATGTATCTTCATAGTCTTAAATACAGAAGGATCTGCCAATGAAAGTGTTCAAAACAAAGGAATATGGGTGTTGAAAGGCCTCCTGGTTCCCTTCAAAGTAATGCCATCCCATCAGTGGTGTGGATTTATAGTTATTAGCTCTCAGATGAGGACCTGCCCCGCACCAGTGACATCTGTCAGGGACTCTCAAGGAGCTTATCTAATGTAACATCAGGATTAACATGTCAGATCGAATAGTGAGCTACTACTCTTATGTTTACCCAAGCATTTTATGTCCTCAGTTTGGTCTGAGAAAAGGAATTTGGTAGGTGTGGCACATACTCAGAAAACCAAACAATTACGCAAGGATAGCTGCTGACTCAAGCAAACTTCTGCTTTGAGGTGCTCCATTTAATGTCTGGAAAATACACGTAGGTATGTTCTTCTGGCTCTGAATTACTGTGTGTAACTGACCAGGCACCATCTGAATTCAGATGCATTTACAAAAGAATGAAAAATAAATCAAAATATCCAGCTTTTCCTGTTGTTAAGCCCACCACCCTAAAGCTTTTGCAGATCACTGAGCTGAGCTGTTACTGCAGTCAACCATGTCATACAGTCCTGCATGTAAACACACTGCACTAGTTCTAAAACTACATAGGTCACTGCCTACCCCATCCCTGTGGAAGACCAGTCCAAAACCTTGCAGGTTTTATAAATAGTATAGTAACTTAAAATTTTGGTTTAGACTAAATTTATTAATACTGATTTATGTCAGTTTTGGGTTTTTATTCAAGTAACCCATCACAAAAAAACAGTCATTTTAACTATGCAAATGGCACAGCCAATACATTTAGGGCTGAGAATGTACTGATTTAGCTTAGGTGACAGACACCAAAAAGCAGCCCACTTCCGGGAAGATTTTGTCCCCTTTAATATGTAACAGCTCACAGTCTCAGTTATGATAAAGTTACCAAATGTTTTATGTCACACCTTTTGTGTCTCTTTTCCAAATGCTCAGAAGGCACATTAGGAGGAAAGCAGCCCTGCCAGGTCCAATGGCCAAACAAGCTGTGTATCAGGAACACCAGCCACTGCCCAGGAGAGCTGTTTCTGCTTCACACCAAACCCCACCTGCCAAGCCCAGGAGCAGCCTCAGTACCTCTGTGTAGCACAAGCTGACGGCAAAAAGAGATGGTTTACACAGAATATGGTTACACAACGGTAGGTGATAACTTCTGCAAGGCATGACTGAGAATATCACAATTCGCACCAGCTTTCAGCTGACAACCAGAAAACCAAACAAACAAGAAGCTTTTCATGCTGTCATAAAGAAAGTAATTTATGCAATTTCTAAGTGAACAGTTCTATTGTTACCCTATTATTTACAGTATTTATATTCAGAATAGCTACTCTCTGGGACAGCTGGAGTTGACAGGTAATTACCTGAACTAAATGCAAAACAGTAATTTCCCTTTTCTTGTGTCTGATGACTTGATTTAGTTACAGAATGGTTTCTTTTTTCACTATGTAAAAACAGATTTATAATTGCTAACAGCTGTGTCAAAAGGCCTGTTATAACAATTTCTAGTTTAAGAGCAACAGAGACAAGAGAATAATAATGAGTATGATTGTGTTTAAGAAACTCTATGAGAGGGTTTGCTGACTCTAAGCTTGTTGAAATCCTTTGTAGTCCAAATGTTCAAGACCTCCGTACCACCTTCTACAACATGAGAGCACCACCACTGCCTGGCTACTATGGTAGCTACTATGGTAGTTAGGCAATAGCAAAACTATTGGACCATATTTATTATTAAGCCAAGGAAAAAACAGATAGTCCTGCTTTCCCAGTCATGTTAAATACTCTATGTTATGCATTGCTGTTAGTACCAGGCTTATAATATTAGATCTGATTTTAAGTATTGACAATACATTTTTTTACAAGTGCCTACAGCAACTTTCATTCCACATGATCTGAAACATGATTTTCAGTCTGGCATTCGTAAACCAGTATGTTAAGTTTCCTTGTTCATCAGCATTGCAAAATACTCCTTTTCATTCTCTTGTCCCTCAAATGCTATCATCCCATTTTACTTGTGTCTCTCCCTTATTTTCTTCTTACCTCCCTTACTGAGGAATAACAAGCAGCTGCAAGTGGTATCAAAACTCACTGCCCCAGGATCAAAGTGTAGCTGTCAGCCTCTCTGTGATTTTAATACCCTGCTGGGTAAATCCTCTGATGCTACTTGCCATTGGAAAAAATGTCTGATAAATAAACAATAATACTTTTTTGACAGTTTATTTGTGCATAGGAAAAATAATACTGTGGCTAAAATCCTGAACTGAAAGTGCTGATTTATAGCATGAAACAGGAAGTTGCTCCTTACTCATTATTGCAATCTTAAGTTCTTGGCTTGAATGTACAAAAAGGTTTTTTTTTTTTTTTTTGTGGTTTTATTTATTTATTTGTTTGGGGGTTTTAATATATAATTTTTTAATATATTTTTTAAGTAAAAAGTCCATACTGTGTCAAATGGAAATAAACCAGGAGGTATAACTAACCTTCGGAGATACCTTTCAAGTTTCAGTTTTTAAAATTCAAGTTACTGATTTTGGAAAGGTTAACTTAAAATAGATTTCTTTTCAGAAGTGTGAATGGTTTTACTTCAGTCTTACTAACTTTAACGTCACACGAGTATTTCCCCCAAGTGCACTTAGTATCCAGCCTATTTTAACACTCAATACAACTGGTTTTGCAAGCAAAAAATGCTGATGATAATCACACATTACTTTCACTGCTACTAGCACACTAAGATTCTATGAAAGCCCTCCAAATAAAGTGCATTTCTCTTAACATACACAAACATTTAACAAGACTTAATTGTCAGAGATAGTTTTGTCATTAGTTTCAATGTAAAGCCTTCAACTCATGAGTTTCAACTCATCCCCTCCCAGTTTTAGTCCTGCTTCCGTTCCATTCAAGTCTCATTTGAAAACAAACAAAACATTTTAAATCAGTTTGAAACAACAGGCCTAACTGTTAAATCAGATTTACTGACAGGATTTCACTGTCCACTTCAGACAGCTATGAATACACTGAGGAATCCTAGTTAACCACTCTATTATTATTATTAATTCTTAATTATATATTAAGAATTCCAGAGCTGTGCTCAGTTCAAAACCTACTGAAGAGATGAATGGACCTATAGCATTAACAAAGGACTTCTACTTGAAAGCCAGTTCCATTACTCCACTGAATACATGAAGTAGAATGTCCTAATGCTACGAATTAAAATGTAACTGCTTAAATTGCAAATACATCACTGTGAGAGCTGCCTGCAGTTGTTCAGTATTAAAAAAGATAACAAAAGGTTTCTGCAGTACAACTTTGTGTGTGTTTAATTCAAATTAGACTAAAACCTGGTCTCACCTCAATTCTGATTATTCATCACAATATTCTCTATTATTATAATAAACAGAAGTATTCCACATATAGAAGTGATATTTTATTTTCCTTATGAAAACCTGTAGATTTTTCCAACATTTAGGTTTACTTTTTCAGACAAATCCGATGATGTTGTCTCCTCAAAAAGAATGCATCCAAAGAATGCAATTAAAATATGTTCAAAAGCCACAGGATTGGGCTATTTCATATGACAGTAAAACCAGTTTCCTGCTGTAGTCCCAATTAATTCTTCCCTTTTTTCCTTTTCAGTGCTTTCCATTCACCTTCCTGTGTAGAAAGGCTACCAAGAAGTTCTTTCACTTTTCTTTTTCTGGCTGCATCTCTGCAAAACAAACAATCAACATATAAAATATTTCAGAAAGATTGTATTAAGGAAAACAAGTGTAATTATAAAAAGCCTCCCAACTCGTAAATTTCACTCCCACACACTTGTAAATAAAACCATTAAAAAAAAAAAAACCTGTATATTCTTAAATCAGAGAAATGAAACTGCAAAGTTGAAAACTCTTCAAACCATAACTATTGAAAATGTTTGTTTTCCCCAGATTGTCAAGATTGTATTTATTTCAGTATGGTTGATCATTATTGTCTTGGCATGCAGGAAAGAAATGAACACAGAGCAGAAGGACCTCCAAACTGGTGCTGGAATAAAGGCTTCATTACCTCTCCATGATTTCTGAGAGCTGCATTCTAGCCAGAAACTGGTTATCTTTCCGAATCTCACGAATGGCTCCTTTCAGTTCACGTTTATGCTTATGAATCAACTGCTTTCTTTCTTGCTCCTGCTTGCTTCCTCCCTGCTTTCTTCCAAACTCCAAACTGAAAAGAGAACATATGCATGAGCACAAAACACCTTAACCAATCCAATTTTCTTATGTTTTAAAGGAGTATCTTTATGAGTACTAGCTCAGCATTTTATTTTCTGCCTATTATAGAACTAACTTGCAAAAATAAGGAGCTGCCCAATGACCATATTGGAAGTCACTCACCAGACCTTCTAACTGCACATCACCATCATGCAAAGGACAAGCACACAACATTTAAACTTCAGTCACCCTATGGACCTTGTATTTTGAAGAGACTAAAAAAACTACAGTAGAAAAATGAAGGATGACTGGAGAAAACTGTAATCTCCCAATACTTTTTAAGTTTTTTTTCAGACCTCTGCAGATAAATTCCACAGAAAGAGTCTGATCAGTTACTTGGGGATAAACGTGTACTTCCTTTTTCTTTCCTTCTCTATCACCCAAATAGCTATTCCCTTGAGATCTGTGCACAGAAATTTAGTGGGGAAAAAAAAAAAACGGTTATCTGTTTCATGTCCTCTTTTCCAAATCCTTCGAGCTTGCCAAAAGTCTTAACGTTTAAACACACCTTCCGTTTGCACCAAGTGTTGCTTTACTTACACTTTCATAATTTTAGGTGTATACTGTTTCAATGGCACTGGCTTCCTTTTCTCACATATCAGTGGGGTGTAGTGCTTTACTTTGCTCTCCAGCTCTTTCAGAGCACTGTGGTACCATTCCTGAAAATGCAAATCAAATTCCAATTTTAAAAACTTATCAAAGAGACAAACTGCTGTAAATTGAATCAACAGCAGTGTTCTCCCCATATGTTCTTTTTTAGGATAAAGCCACTGCTATTCATTAGGACATTGCTAACACTAAAATGCTATAAGCTTCCCGGGCTGGATAATGGTTAAACATTTTGGAAGTCTATTAAGATGGTATGACAGACAATAAGAAAGATTTGTAGGTAGTTTTACTTACAAGAGAAGGAAGCAAGACTAAAGCCAGTCTAACTCCAGCTGCCTTTCAGGGTTATTTTAAGAGTTATTGTTCCATTTTATTTATTTTGATAGCAAAAAAATGCATACCATTTTGCATCATTTGTATTACATGTACTCTAAGGATAACCCATGATGCCTCTTTGAGGAGGACAATTCTAATACATTTAGGAGACACAGATTAAAAATTGGAACCTCATTGCTAGAAGACACACAATTGTCCCGTTTCAAGGTAGCTGAATAGGCATCTTTATGTTAGGTTTTCTGATTACCTCATCAATTTAATGCACCTATTTGGCTGTACCAAGATCATACAGATTCATTACAAAAGTACAAGGTTAACTGCATGACCAGACTACTGTTCTTACAAATTAAGTTACTCACGGAATTTTACTTCTATTACAACCCAAGTGCTGTTCTCTTCAATTAGAGGAGCAAGACAAGACACACAATGAAAAAATACCTTTACTGTAGCAACAGGACAAGGGATAATGGGTTAAAACTTAAACGGGGGAAGTTCTTTACTGTGAGGGTGGTGAGGCACTGGAATAGGTTGCCCAAAGAAAGGGTGAATGCTCCATCCCTGGCAGTGCTCAAGGCCAGGTTGGACACAGCCTGTGGTGACATGGTCCAGTGTGAGGTGTCCCTGACCATGGCAGGGGGCTGGAGCTGGATGATCTTAAGGTGCTTTCCAACCCAAACCATTATGTGATGCTATGATTCTCTGCTCTTCCGTTTTTTCAGAGAAACATCTCTTTTTGAAGAGCACAAAAGGCAGATGCCTGTCCCTTGAAAAAAATAAATCTCACTGCTTATACTTGGTATTTGTTTCTTCAAGCAGAGATGAAAATCACTTAATTTATCAAACATATCAGTTATTTAATTCTTGAGGAACACATACCTGCAATTTTTCAGGATATTCATTCACTGGCACATGCTGTGTAAGAAGAATTCTCACAGGATGCATAATTTCATGGAATGACGGTAACGATTCATACAGAGCTGTGCATTTTTTAATAAGGTCAAAACACAGGGCTAGACATGACAACCTGTTAAAGCACAGAAGAATTAACAACTTCATTTCCAAAAAACTAGTGGATTTTCAGATAAAATTAGTAAGTTAACTGAATTTGGGAATGTTAGCAGCATCTATTGTTAGGACTGGCTGACAGAACCAGTTACAAGGCTATTCCTAGCAGTTAATTCAGACTCAAAATTTCACTCTCCTAAGCAAATACTAAAGAAATCCATCAGCAACAAAGCTTTATATCAGTGCACAGAGTACAAGCTACTAATGTGTCTTTGCAGCTGATGTGGAGTAACAAGTTTCTATACCAGTTCTAAAAGCGTTCTGGTACTGTGTTTTGAAGTTCTAAAACATAATGGAAACAGAATTAGTCATTCTGGGTGTGGAGCCTCTTTGTCAACTTCATAACAAAATGCTTACTCATCTCTGAAGTTACACTATAACAGGTGCAAGGTGGAAAATGAGCCTGAATACAGCCTTTATGAACATGCTTAATTATGGTCTTTCCTAACTTCAGTGCTTTGGTACTTAACTAACACTTTCTAACAGTGTTTATATATAAATACAGTCATTTCCCACTGAAGAGCTTGACAGTTCAAAGTACTGAGCGCCTCTTCTAACTACATCATCACCAGTTCACAGCTGTACCAAAGAGGAATGGAAGGTCTATGCACTCCAACAAGTACTCTGCAAAACATTCTGGAAAAGATTAGCAATTTCATGTGCTACAGAATAGTATCTTAAAAATAAAGCAGAACAACTCACTACTTCTGTTTTTACTCCTAAGGAGGACTGTCACTAAGATTACCCAGAAGATGATCTGATGTTTCTTCTGTTCACATTTCCTACATACCTGATATGATTAATTTCTGTTCTGCTGGCTTCCTTTAATTTATTCACAATACTCAGTGGCAGCTTTTGCTTCTGCCAACTTTCCAGATCCTTCTTATCACATACCAAAAGCAGTTCTGAATTTTTCCCCACTGGTGTAAATGGATGCACGACAGTATAGCCTAAAAAACAAGAACAATAATCATTAAAGATTAATTCTAACCATGAATTCTTTCTGAAGGAAGAAAACCAACAACTGTTTCTATGTTTTTAATCATACTGCCTTAAAAAATACTTTGAGTATTATGTTATTCTAACAATGGAAAACACTAGAGCATGAGCATAATCATAGAAGATGATCAAGTAGCCAGAGCACCATCCATACAAGGCCAGGCTGAGAAATGCAGTTCAGCCTAGAGAAGAGAAAGCTCCAGGGAGACCTTAGAGCAGCTTCCAGTTTCTTAAGGGGGCCTTTAAGAAAGCTGGAGAGGGACTTCTGGCAAGGCCATGTAGTGACTGGACAAGGAGGAATGGCTTAAGCTGAAAGAGGGGAGGTTTACATTAGACATTAGGAAAAAAAAAAATTCTTCCCTGTGAGGGTGGTGAGACATTGGAACAGGTTACACAGCTGAGGATCCAGTGAACACCTGGAAGCGTTCACTGCCAGGTTGAATGAAGCTTTCAGCAACCTGGCCTATCAGGGCCCCTCCAATATATGCTACCAAGTCCTCTCCCACTCCAGCTAAGCAGTTTTAAAACAAGAAGAGCAGGAAACACAGAATATATACTGGGGTAGAGCATACAGAAAATGCTTAAGAATCACAGAAGATTATAAACTGCTCTGTGAAACACTACTTGTAGAGTAACATAAAAGAAGCATCTGAGGAATTTCATGGCTAAGTGAGAAAACCATTTGCAGTCTCTGCTGGACGTATTTTAAACAACTTCTTTGTTTTCCTAATGTCCTGCAATCTTTCAATGGAACCTACCTCAAATTCAAACTGAAAGTTAAGATATTTACCTGCTTCAGAACATGTACACAGCTCTTTATAAGCAGGCCTGAAGTCAGCAGGTTTGAATAGAGATTTGTAAGGTTTAAGAACAAAAGATGTGAGATTATGAGACACACATACATATGCAAGATCAATAACCAAGATATGTGAGTTTTATCATCTGCTTTACTTCTGAGAGTGTAGCAAGTCTCATTAACAATTCCATTGGCTGAAGCTATCAACAATGACAATTCCTTCTCACTCCTTCCACCTCCAGCTTTTCTTCTTTTTTAAGACAATAACAGGGTTTTTTTAGTCTAAAGCAGACTGCATTGCAGCCCTTTATAAAGTTGTATTCCATATAATTTTTCATGTGAGAAAATTATGGATCAAACTGAAAATTAAAACAATAAGAGCTCTATTTTCTGATTCTACTTAGCTGTCAAAATTGAACAACAAGAAATTTGTTGCTGTGACAGTATATTAACTTTCCATAGAACTGGAAGTATGCTCATCTTAAAATATTCTATGTTGATAGCCTAATCACTTTATCAGCAATACTTCCATTACGAATACTTAAACCCATGACTGGATACTTTGCCAACTTCTAAACATCAATATCGACTGAAAAGAGAACAGTGTGCCTTTGACATATCCTTTATTGAGCTTTCCCTTACTGTCAGAAACCCACATCGTGCACATTTAACCAGTGCAAAATCTTTAACAGAATTTCTAAGGAAATTAAAAACTAATGTGAACACCATCAATTACCACTGTATATTTTAAAATAGTTTTTCTTCTGATTTTGCAGAATCCTATATTTGGACTGTATCAAAACCCTTTTGTAGATCATACCTAAGAGAGTACACTGAGGAGAAAATACTTTAAGTACTATGTAACCCACCCACTCCATAACCTCTTCCCACCTCCTTCTAAGAGTTCAGCTGTTGGTGTTCTGAGAATCCAGGGCTCAGCTCTGATACAGCCCAGCTGCATAACCTTGGCTCACACTTCAGAGGAAACTGCTAAGCTGTAAGAAGCAGCTGGGAGAAAATCTGTAGGGTACAGCCACACAAGCTAATAAAGGTGAAACCGCAGTGCCAGGCTTGATGAGAAAAGGGACTGTTAATAACTTAAGAATTCGAAAGAAAATACACTCCAGCATGGAAAGGCATAAGAATACTAAAGCAGGAGAAGAAAGGCAAGCTGCAAGACAACCACTAAGTACTACTGAAGATGTACTGGAGTACTGCAGCAACAGAAGGTGAACATTTCTCATCAGACTGAGGACTGCCTAGAGAACAGAGACTCTTCAGGTGTCTTATCAAGAGTGACAAGCATATTCATATAGAGCCTGTAGTTCATTATGTCCCAGATGTCTTGTGAGTTTGCCAACAAATCACTGAATTTTTCACTTGAGAATATCCTGTTGGCAGAGTCTCTTCCTGCATGCTAAGTGACTCAGAGTGACCCAGACAGAGATACATGAATTAATTAGTGTGCTCTGCCAAAGCTCCTATTAAGTGAATTATTGTCACTCAACATGTCAACAAAAAAAGCTCCAGATCTAGAATAACTCTAAAGCTAGAAACAAATCCAAAAGAAAAGGTTGAAGAAAGGCTCACAAATAAAAATTATCTGATAGCATATGAATCAGATGAAAAGATAAGTTTTATTCTTCCTGTTGTCTATGCAAGTTACTAAGTTTGCAGTTATGTTATAGCACAGACTAATCCTGTTTGTGGGGACAGCTGCACACTACAACAAATCCATGTAAAATAAAGAAAACAAGAAAAATACCAACTTTGTGATATATTTTCTCTCATTTCTCTATGATATAGCTATTAGCTGAAGAGGGAGGGTACCTGTAGCATTAGCTGCTGCCTCACTGTGAAGATCCAGGGTACTCAGTGGGAATCTATTGGAAACTGAATTTCAGAGCATAGCCCAATTACAGTCTATTTGGAACAACAATATAATAAAAATACTGCAATGTGGCCAACATGACTTCATTTCCTTTACTAATTCCAGTTGTTTCCTTCCTGCCAACACCACCAGAGGATCTAGTTTGTAATAAGATGCCCAAGGTTGTGTATGGCTAACATAGCAGATTATTTTGGTCTGTTGTTCAACACAATAAATTCTGTACGAAATACTTTTATTGACTTAAGATTATTACTCATTTACTCTGAACAAACTCACCCTGGGCCTGTTTTTTGGGTAGAGATATGTGAAGTACTCCAAGAAGAAAATTGATGAGTTCTGGTACAAATCTTCTGGAGAGAGATACATATTCCAGGAACAAACAGCATATGAATAGCCCTTTAATAACATCTTGCAATGTTGTGATGCGACACTAAAAGAGAAATAAAAAAAGGCACAAAATATTTGTCATTAGAAGTCTATCCATCACCAATACAGAATCTCCCAAAAAAGTAGAAATATTAAATAAGCTGTATTTAAAATATGTAAAATTCCACCCTTTGGACTTAAATAAAAAGCGTATTGTCTTTCCCTTGCCCTCACTAAAGAGTATATGCAGAACTGAGTAAGAAGTCTGTCAGAACTGGTTTAGCCACTAGAAGGTGCTAAACAACAAACAGTAAGTTCTCCAGAAATTAACCAAAAAAATGTAAGGCTCAGAGCAACTTGGATTTCTGACAGCAACAGATATAAACAGGGCATTTGGACATTAAAATAAGGACATATTCTAACTGCACGCCAATGCACTTAAGTAAATTTAAAAAAAAAAATGCCAATTTTTAAGTAGATATCTTTCTGAAGTAGGAACAAAAGCAATATATGGAAGAAAAACCACTAATGAATGATTTCAGACTGTATTCAGTCTGTTCTATTAGTCGTGTATAGTTTGCCATATAAGGGATTATGTGTAACAGCTTGAAAAAATTATTAGATATGTTTTTGTGAGTTGGACTTTACTCTGCAAGGGGTTTTCCCTATTCCCTTTTTCCTCCTATTATTATCTGTGACTATACCAAAAACAAAGCTGCCTTTTCAGTACATATCCAATACATACATTAATGCTAACACTGTATTTGGAGTTCTAGGAAGAAATAAGGAAATGAAGTTATATACTGAGATGCAGCACCACAGACTTACCTTAGTAAGTAGCTGACTCATGTACGTAAAAGCAGGTGTCACAATTGGATGCCAGAAGTCAGAAGTTGGAAACAGCAGAGATGTAATTTTCAAGTAAATAAGCTGAAAACACACAAAACAGGCAAAATACGGCTGAGACATTATTCCCAGGATCTTGAATTTCCACGTATGAATACTGCTACATAACAGTCTAAAAATACCACAATATTCATAATTTTGAGAAACCTGATACAATACATGACTTATTTATCGAGACGACCGTTTAAGTTACATGAGAAAATGGAATACCCAGTATAGGTTTAATATTGCATTAATTCAACAAGGCAGCTAAAATAACAGCTGAGAGGGAACTATGCCTCCTAACCCCATTCACTTCCTGAGAAAATCTGACTCCCGTCAGCCCACCACCGTCACACTCTCACACCTCAAACACACGAGCAAGTGGCCACACGGGACCTGTGACACCCTTCCAATGGCTCCTCAACACAGACCATTAGGTGACCAGGATCCTTACATACCGTCAGATATCAAACAACAGCAGTTACAGCAAAAAGAACTAAACAGTGATTAGATACTAATTCTGAAAATTATCTAAGTGGATATTTATATAGCAAGCTAAACGCAAGAAAAGTTTTATTGTTCCAGCTCTCTTTCTCTCCACAAAGTTCCCATCATAAACACTCTCCTGAACTATTTTGGTTACTAAATACCACAGCAGTTTCAGGTTAGATTAACAGCAGGCACACACAAGTTACTAACACAGCTGGTCTAAGAAGCATTCATTCAAACAAGTTCATTGAGAATAGGAGAGTGATGTAATTCTACCCTAAAAGATAATGATGGCTTGAAACCTGGGAAAGTCCACTGAAGGGAATGGAAGCCAGAAGTATGACTGGTGGCATAAGGGTGACGGTGTCAAAACAAAAACAGAAGTTAAAAGCTTACTACAACACATTTCTGGCAAAATCCAAAAACATGCTGAATAAAGACTCTTCAAAGGAACTCAATATAAACATTTTTTAAGCTGCAAGAACCAAGTCTTCTAAGTAAATCCTTCAGTCTTCTTTTCCTTCATTAGTCTAATTCTACCACTAGGCAGCACTGCTTCGTCAAGCTGGGACACAGAAAACAAGTAGCTCCCTTTGGACTACTGACTTAGTTTGTCTTCAAAACTTTTTAGAACAATAAACAAACACTCATTTTCCATATACTCCATTCTGTAATTCCTTAACAGCCATATACCCAGATACTGAAAAAGGAGTCTGCTCACATTTAGCATGGCCATCGACTGTTACTAATATAAAAAAGAATGGTCAAATCTAAGTTACAGATTTAGCAATTATCATAAAAAAGTGCCAAGAAATGTATTTTAATACTCTTGTTATTTTTGTTAACCTAGGAGATAAAGCACTTATCTACAGCACTTATTTGCACTTGACACAATTAGAAAAAACAGGACATAACTGACAACATCAATTTTTCCTATAACTACTCATGTGAGTTTCATCAGGAAAACAAAGAATGTTCTGCTATGAATAATGGAGTGGTAATTTTAAGTTATTTTTCCCTTATTAATATTGGAGCCTGTCCTGGGTTCAGCAGTAGCAGTCACTTTTCTCCTTCTTAGTAGCTGGTGCAGTGCTGTGGTTTTGACTTTTGGCTTGGGAACAACGCTGATAAGATCAATGTTTTCAGCTGCTGCTCAGTCACGTTTAGTCTGACCAAGGACTTTCTGAGCCGCATGCTCTGCCAGTGGGGGAGGGGAAGGCAGGAGGAAGGAGACAGGATACCTGACCCAAACTGACCAAAGAGGTATTCCATACCACAGCATGCCATGCCCACTATATATACTGGGGCAGTTACCCAGAAGGGTGAGATCACTGCTCAGTTGGGCTGGGTATCGGTTGGTGGGCGGTGAGTGATTGTATTTTCTTCCCTTGTCTTTCTCGTCATTATTATTATTGGTGGCAGCAGTAGTGATTTGTGTTATACCTTGGTTACTGAACTGTTCTTATCTCAACCCGTGGGAGTTGCATTCTTTCAGTTCTCCTTCCCATCCACCTGGGAGCTGGGGGGTGTGTGTGTGTGTGTATGAGGAAGTGGGGGGAATGAGCCAATGACTGCACTGCTGATTTGCCGACTGGGCTTAAACCACAACAGAGCCACACTTATATTCTGAAGAACTTGTGTGTGGTGGTTTGTTTCTTAGGGTTTTTTTGCTGTTGTTGGGGCATTTTTGTTACAACCTATCTCCAGCAAGGCCATTAAAAATCCTGAGAAACTTAAAAAGCCATAGATGCTAATAATTCATGATATACTTTGAGATATAAAACTCAGTTTTATGTCTTCTCACATTTACTGTACTAATGGAAAGAACAAGAGCTTTTTCTAGCAGCATGCATTTGTTACCGTGTCCAAGCCTGGAAATGTTGCACGGCCTTTGACTTCAATTACTTCTTCCATATCATGTGCAGCATCTCGAAGAACAAACTTAATACTGTCACTGGCTGCCTCAGGAAACATCTGGCAAAGATTGTACAATGGCCTGGTAACAAGAAATATGCCATAATCAAGTTACACCATTGATAATAAAACCTCATTTTTAAGCACCTGTAGGAAGATTTCTTGTGCTCCATCTACATTACAAAAACAACAAATTCCCTGAAATTATTCTTTTTTCAGAAATGTCCCTTCCAACACAAAACCATTCTACGATTCTATAACTCTTATTGTAATACTTCTAGTTTACACATACACGTATTTTTCATTGGGCCGTGTGAGAGAATCTTTATTTTGTTGTTTTCTAAATCTTAAATAAAAAAAAAAAAAAAAAAAAAAAAAAAAAAAAAAAAAAAAAAAAAAAAAAAAAAATCCCAAATCATCTGCTATGGTTAAAACATATCCTCCTGCATCTTCTAACTCTACATTTTGCTGCACTTACATATGCTGGCACATATTAGGCAGCCCATTACTGTACTCTTAGGCAATGTCAAACAACATGTGAGGCAGCAATGTGGTTATCAAAACTGTTACTTAAAACAAACAAAAAATCCCCACAAAGTTATGTCAGCTTATGGTCTATGGTTAGCGCCTACAGGGAGACGCAGTCAGAAGGCTGCATCTGTTTGTTATTTTTTCCAGTATTTTCAGTTAAAAATTTCTGTAGTGGTATCAATAAATCCCAGTTCTAGAAAACAATCAAAATGTGTTTACAGATTTTCATAAGGCCGCAGCATGTCTGACAGTATCAATGGGTCAGTGCTCCTGCTGACGAACACAACACAGCAATGAATGTGGAAGCTACGCACAACATGTTTTTAAGAACTTGTTTACTTCAGCATGAAATAAAAAACATATGCTGAAAACAACATATAAATAACTCACTGAAAGAAAGCTGATTAGCCTGCAAAGGCAAGATAGCAATCACAGACAAATTTTGGTTGGAAGGGATCTCTGGAGATCATTCTACGCAACTCCCTGCTCAAACCATGGCTAACGTCAAAGCTGGATCAGGTTGCTCATGGCTTTGTTGAGTTTTGTGTATCTTCAAGGGTGGAGATTTCACAGCCCCTCTGGGAAACTTGTTTTAATATTTAGCACCTTTGCTATGGAGGTTTTTTTAACTTTTATCTAACTGGAATCTCCCTTGTTACAGCCTGGGTCCACTGACTCTTGTCTTTTTTTTTTACAACTCAAGACAAACTTGGCACTCTTGTCACTGTAACTGCTTGGAAGGTATCTGAAGACAACAATGCCAAATTGAAAACCCCCTGCAAAGTATTTATTTGGAACATTTATATTAGCTTACTGTAATACTCTTTAATTCCATTTTAATCTAGTTCCCTAAATGAATTCACAGAACGGAAACCAATGGAAAAACCAAAGATTGCAAAGGGAACTGCACACTACCACTGCGGAGCCCAAAACCCTTATTCAGCAGTCCAGACTACATACACAGAAGCTTGCATGCATACATGGTATTTATCCACTAACCATGAAAAGTGTTTTGCAGATTCAAAATTATACTGAGGTTTTGAAAATGTCTTGGTACAATTAATAGCTCAAGCAACATGTGAAACAAAGTTAAAGTATTATAGAACTGGAAAGTTACTAGTTGCCTGCAATACCTACAGGACTGCTTAGAGCAAACAACATGCTAAATGCTTTGCCTGTGCAGCTTTTCTGCTTAAATCATAAAGGAGCAAAAGTCCAAAGGATTTATTACTTACAGGACCAGTTTGTCAATGGCTCTGAGCTCTGGTAAATCCATAGTTGCTAATTCCCCAATATATTCCAAAAGGAAGCCGAACAATTTCTGCAAGAAGCATAGTATGTTAAATTAGTCTTTTTTTCTTTATTGCACATATTCTTAAAGAGCACAAAAGAACAGTGATAAAGAAGTTAAAAATTAAGAGTACTATGCTGATTCTACTGCTATTCACAACATAGAAGCATGTATGGTTTATTCCACTCCCTCAATATTTACTAAGCTTACTCTAGAATTCAAAGTTAATTTTTATGTTTAAAACAAAACACAACAAATCCCCATACTTCCAGCTTTGCTTTGTTTCCCACTGCAAGGCTTGGATGATTCCATTTCTGAATTCTCTCCACTATTACAAGCTGTTGTTCTGTTGTTCTTCCAGCCAATAAAGACTTAAATGTCTCATAGGACTCAGGAACTAGAAAGTAAAAACAAAAATTGACCAGGGAAAAACATCAAACTTAACATACTGAACTCAACAACTAACAAATATCCAATTCTAAAAAAATCATTCAGAAAAGGTACCATGCAGCTTTTAAATAATCACCTTCTAAACATCAATAAGCTATCAGCATATTTGTCACATTATATATATAAACATAAGTCAAAAAAATAATGCAAATGTTTTTCAACAAGTAACATTCATTCACCCTTGAAATTTAAAGGAAAATTTACCATAATACATCAGAACTATGTTTTAATGCATACTTAACTAGCTTTTGTAGGCAGGATATTAAAAGAAATTTGCCATTATTTAAACAAATAAACCCAAAAAAGCAGCCCCCCCCCAAGAAAAAAAAAAAAAAAAAAACAACAAACCAAACCAACCAACCAAAAACCAAACCAACCCTGGCATATATTTAGTCCATTGGATAAGTCCACATGCTACAAAACATCCTAACTTGTTCAGTTTTTGAGTTAATTTCATGTGACTGCTCTCTGGTTAAAGCCAAACCTGAATTCAATTTAATAGGCTTTGTGAAATAAGTTATCTCTTTCTTATGGAAAAATGCAGTTAAGGAAGTTGTTTGGAAGGTCGTTTCATCTTGCAACAGATAACTTTTGTTAGAGAAATCTACACTAGTACAATAGTTACATGTATTACGTACTTAATAGATGTTTTGTGTACTACTTCATACGTGCCTTCTCCTTCCTCCTAGGCACAGACCCAAAAGGAGGCAGACTTTGAGTGACTTCAACACCACCACAGTTACATTACAGAGACTAAACCTCAAAATCCTGCTTCTCCCAAGCATCTTCTCTGACAAAAATATCAAACACCAGAGAAAGTCATCTTTTCTTGTTTAAGTATAGATAGTAGAATACTACTCTGGCTTCCCTTACACAAAACACTTGCAATTTGGTTTGGATGTGTTCAGAAAGGAGTATGGGTCTTTCAATTTTTCCCCGCAATATTTAATTTTTATAAAGCTTCCTGGCGGAGCAGACACAGCACTGGATGAAAGAGATCTGGTTCCCACTCCTCAAAACATAACTAGGCCTGATCACTACGAATAACAGCTGCTGGCTACACTTAGAATAGAAGACAACCGGTAAGAAAAACTACATGGATGAACACAAATATGTTAAGATCCTATGTGGCAGAGACTGGTTATAATCCCCCCTAAAGACAACAGGAATCTCTGGATCAGTCCTTTGCTTACCAGCAAATATATAGGGAAGCTCTGATTTGGCAGCTTTCATTTTTGGATCTAGCTGCTCCACATTTTGTGATTCGCTTTCATTTGTTTTGTGTTTCTTCTGTTCTGTATTCCCTTCAGCTTCTTCTTCACTCCCAAGGTCAGATTCAAGATCAGAGTGGCTATCTACAGCAACATCCTCCTCATCTTCATTAGATTCTTCCTCACTTTCTTCGCCATTCTCATCATCTTCCTTCCCGTCTTCCTCTTCTTCCTCCTCTTGTTTTTCCTCCTCCTCTTCATTCTCAATATTAATTTTTCCATCCTGTAAGCAGAGAAACACTGATAAAGTGACAGCACCTCATCAGAATCAACACTCAAAGCTATCATTACATACACATGAACAGAACCTGAACCTTGCTACCGTTGACCAAGCAGCGCCAGTCAAGACAGATTTTAAGGAGAGAACATGCATACATGTATTAGAATAGTAGGATACTTCCAAGGGGCTGTAAGAAACTAGAAGAACAGGAGGTAATGTATGAGGACCAGAATAATCAACATAAAAGTAAAAACTACTGACACGTGATACGAAAAACAAAAATCAACATCACTTACAGAAGCATTCTTGGTTTAAAAAGAGTATTAAATTCTATATATTAAAATAACTTATCAGATAAATATTTGTTCCCATCCTGATCTTACTAATCATCAGTTTCAAATCACATTCATAAATTTATTTGCCCCTTCGAGTGCAGCAGCAGTTCCCTCACTACTTACATGTGAGAGGATCAGAGACAGAGTATATGCACATATATGCATTAGACTCAGGGTAACTCACTACATCAGCTTTAAGATTATATTGTTCTGCCACCTCAATCAAAGCTACTTCACATGGGAAGGGTTTTTTCAGAAACCCACTTATCCTTGGGCTGAAATTTGGTGGAAGTTGTATCAATACAGCAATAATTAAACTTTTGGCCAGCAAATACAATTAAGACATCTACAAAGTGCAGCAAATTCAGCAGAAAGCAACCAAGATTGTTGTGAAGCTGGGGCACTGTCCTATGGGAGGCAGACATGGGCTTAGCCTGCCTGGACCAAATAACCACCTTTCAGTGCTTGCAGGGGAAACAGCTGGGAAAGTAGAGCAACACTATTCATCACAGTCCACAGCAGGAGAATGAGAAGCAACAGGCCTAAGCTGAAGCAAGAGATTTTCCAAGAACATACTGGATAAAGCCCTGAGCAAACTCATGATTTCAGTTAATCCTGCTTTGAGCCAGAGGTTACACTAAAGGTCTCCACAGAGGTCACTTCCAAACTCATTTTCCTATCTTATTTTCAGAACTCTAAATGAAATTTTAAACCTTACCTTGTAAGACAATAGACGTCTGTCATCTTTATCCAGAATAAAGCCATCAGCTAGATCATCAGCTGACACATGGCTGGGTTTCTTATTCTCTTGTTCGTCTATTCCACGCATTCGACGTAGTCGATCTGCCTATGTTTTAGAAGAAATACCACACATAGATGTGAGCCATCAATCAGCTAACTACACCAGAATGGAAGATCCCTCAAATACTACAGCTAGGAAAATCAAAGGAAAAATGTTAACTGGGATTATCAAACAAGTGGATGAACAAAAAAAACAATAACTTGAGAACTTATGGGCAAAAGCTAATGTTTCCTTATTTTTTCGTGGGGAATGCAATCTGATAAGAGCACAGTTAACTGTATTATCTTACGTGAAAGGCTTTAAAACTGGGTTTATGAGAAGCATTATGCTCTCTCAGTTTACAATTTCTCTGTTGTGCTTATAAGACAATGCATCAATACTAGAAATCGTAAGCTTCTAAAGTATTTTATGATTCTTTAGTGTTTATCTGTTTCCCATATGTGTAACAAATTTGAAGGAAACACAACCACATCCTAAGATTTTTTAAGATATTTCTAAATAGACTCTATGAGCAGTATCTGAAACAATAATTTACAAAACCATTTCCACCTGGGCAACCAGAGATAAACTGTGAATCGTACAAGATGACAAGAACAGAAAAGAAAACAAATCCCACTTTCTGTTCTGCTACTATGTACTGAGCTATTCTGAGGTAACCTGAAGGTACTGGATCCCTGCAGTCCTCAATGTGTCCCAGTAAAAAGGAAAAATAGAATCATAGAGTAGTTAGGGTTGGAAAGGACCTTAATATCATCTAGTTCCAACTCCCCTGCCATGGGCAGGGACACCTCCCACTAAACCATGTCACTCATGGCTATGTCCAACCCAGCCTTGAATACCGCCAGGGATGAAGCATTCACAACTTCTCTGGGCAACCCATTCCAGGGCCCCACCACCCTTATGGTAAAGAATTTCTTCCTCAGATCCGATCTAAACCTCCCCTGTTTAAGTTTGAACCCGTTACCCCTTGTTCTCTCACTACAGTCCCTCATGAAGAGACCCTCCCCAGCATCCCTATAGGCCCC